>JAOTAX010000002.1:37054740-37068302 GCA_025629825.1 Erythroxylum guanchezii
GACAGCGGCATGCGTAGTGGCTTATTCAGAAGTGATTTGTTTTTGTAGTCCGAGAAAGAAATGAATTTTTATTTTGTTATAATTATTTATTCACTTAATATTTAGTCCATTTTATATCGATCGGTTGAATTTTTTAATTTTTAAAATTCTTATCTTATCAGATTAATTTCTAATTTAATTTTAAAAATATAGGTTAATTTAAATATTATTAAAAAATAATAATTAAAAAGTTCATCTGATTCGACCGATTCAACCATAAAATTCTTGAATCATTCAATTTTTCGGTTTGATATACTTTATGACTTTTATTGTTAAAAACTAACCAGTTTATTAATTAATTGATTAATTTTTATAAATTAATAAATTTTTATAAACTAAAATAAATTAATTAATTTTCATATCACAATATCTTTTTTAATTAAATTTCAAATTCTTAATTTCTTTCAATAATATTTTAAATTCTTTAATTTTATTTAATCTTTAACTAGTTTTATGACGTATATTGAGTAAATTTTTTAAATCTTAAACTTTTTATCTTATTGATTTAAATTCCGATCCAATTTTTAAAATATTGCTTAAAATTGAAACATACGATAAAATTTTTAAAAACTTAAGATTAAATTAAAAAATCTAAATTATAATTATTTATTCTACTTAGTATAATTTCGGTTATATTTTTTAAGTCTTAAAGTTCTTATCTTATCGATTTAATTTTTTATCTGGTTTTTTAAACATTGGTTAATTTAAATATTATTAAAAATTAATGATTAAAATAATTCATTCGGGTCGACCGATTCAGCCATAAAATCTTTGAATCTTCCAACTTTTAGGTTTGATTTTCAACTTTTCGGTTTGATTATTTTATAACTTTTATTGTGAAAAATAACCAGTTTATTAATTAATCAATTAATTTTTATAAATTAATAAATTATTATAAAATAAAATAAAATAATTAATTTTCATAGCACAATATCTTTTTTAATTAAACTTTAAATTTTTAATTTCTTTCGATAATATTTTAAATACTTTAATTTTATTTAATCTTTAACCAATTTTGTGACGGTTTGATACTGAGTGAATCTTTTAAATCTTAAACTTTTTGTTTTACTGATTTAAATTTCGATTCAATTTTTAAAATATTGTTTAAAATTGAAACATACAATAAAATTTTTAAAAACTTAAGATTAAATTAAAAAATCTAAATTATAATTATTTATTCTACTTAATATAATTTCAGTTAAATTTTTTAAGTCTTAAAACTCTTATTTTATCGGTTTAATTTTTATCTGGTTTTTTAAACATTGGTTAATTTAAATATTATTAAAAATTAATGATTAAAAAAAATTCATCCGGTTTGACCGATTTAGCTATAAAATCTTAGAATCTTCCAACTTTTAGGTTTGATTTTCAACTTTTCGGTTTGATTATTTGATAACTTTTATTGTTAAAAAATAACCAGTTTATTAATTAATCAATTAATTTATATCAATTAATAAATTCTTATAAACTAAAATAAATAAATTAATTTTATATAATAATATCTTTTTAATTAAACTTCAAATTCTTAATTTCTATCATATTTTAAATACTTTAATTTTATTTAATCTTTAACCAGTTTTATGACGGGTTAATACTGAGTGAACCTTTTAAATCTTAAACTTTTTGTCTTACTGGTTTAAATTTCAGTCCAATTTTTAAAATATTGGTAAAATTTGAAGCATATGATAAAATTTATAAAAACTTAAGATTAAATTAGAAAATTCCTAAATTCTAATCCCAAATGAAGAAGTATCATAAGTCTGGGCCTGGGTTGAGGCCGGGCCGACCCGACTCATTAGATTGGGTCCTCCCTTTCTTTCTCCACATTCTTCATGTCTCCGAGACTTTGGTTTTGGTGGGAAAATACAGCAACATTTGCTTCTATCTTCCATTGAATGCTCGCCATCCGCCTCATTTCACCTCCTCGTCCTTCTTTTTCACCGCTTTCACGCCTCTGCTCTAGTATTAAGCTGTCATCTCTCTTCCTAAACCCTGCATGCGCCATGTCGTCTCGCCCCTCTGCCTTCGACGCCCTCATGTCTAATGCTCGTGCTGCTGCTGCTGCCAAAAGCAAACCTCAACCTCAACCTCAATCTCCCAATAAACGCAAATCCCTCCTATCCCAAGCCCCTGTCACTTCCCCTCATAATGATTCTGACAAGATTGAACAGGCTAGTGATTCCAGAAATTCTGATCAGACAAATGTAAAGAAATTGCGCCCTGAGAATCAAGTTGTGGAGTTGAAGAATAAGATTGAGTTGTTGAAGAAGAAGGCAACAGATTTTAGTCCTAAACTGGTGGCAACTTGGGAGAAAGGGGGAAAGGTTCCGTTTGTGTTTGTCTCCTTGGCCATGGACATGATAGCCCAGGAAACTCGAAGAATTGTCATTACTGATATTGTTTGCAACATGTTGAGGACAGTAATTGATACCACTCCCGAAGATTTGTTGGCAGTTGTGTACTTACTAGCTAACAAGGTTGCGCCTGCACATGAGGGAGTGGAGCTAGGGATTGGGGAGGCCATCATTATTAAGGCCCTTGCTGAGGCTTGTGGAAGGACTGAGAAGGAAATTAAGAAACAGAACAAGGTAACAGTCACTGTTAAAGTTTTGTTTGTTTGTTACTGGTTTGAATTTTTTGACCTGTTTGTAAATATTTATGATTGGCAGGAAAAGGGAGATTTAGGCCTTGTTGCAAAAGCAATCCGCTCATCTCAGTCTATGATGCGAGTGCCTGATGCATTGACTATCGCCAAAGTTTTCAACACATTTCGATTGATTGCTAAGGTTGTTCCTTTCAGAGTTTGCTTTGAGTACTCATCTCAAGCTAATTGAAATTAGAAGAGGAAATCCCAATGTCTTTGCTTACTAAAACGAAACGGTCTGCTAAGATAGTCTACTATTTTCTAAGGGAATTTGTTTTGATGATGGTGGCATTGCAGCTAAATTTCAGTCATCTAGTGCAAACCTATTTCTTACTTTGTATATGAAATAAATGATCTACATTTTTGTTTCTCGAAAATTTTGTTAACATGCCTTTTTCTTTCCGAGTCAAAAAGATTAGAAAATTCATTTTTTAACAAGTATTAATCATTGTTAAAGTATTAATCATTTTTGAAGGTTCCTTCTACGCCTATACTGTCACCTCCAAGATTTAGGTGAGCTCAGGAAGCACTTTAGAAAGATGATTGACACAATTATTTCAAAGGGGGAAATTAACAAGTTGAATCTTAAAGCAACTTTCTTCTTTGAAAAGAAATTGCATCAGATCTCTTTGGTTGGTGAAATGACATCAATGGAACTGATAGGAGGAAATGTGGTTCTTGTTTTCCTCTCCACGTCCTTTACTTTTCTTTTCCAAAGTATCCTTCCCCGCATCTCTTATATTATCTTTTTGACCTAAGCATCTTTCTGTGACTTATCTATATGGTCACCACCATATCAGAATCCAAGCTCACTAAATGTCAGTATGCAAATTATAATGAATTGATTATGCGATGCATAATTTTATTCATTGTTCCAAATTTGTGCACAGTTGATGTGGATATGGTGTGTTGGATTCTGGCTTAAATTTTCCCAAGTATTCATCCATTGCAGCAATGTAGCTGACACATGTCCTGCAATATTCTTTAAAATTAGCAGAAGTTTGGTAGGTTATATAAATATTCATTTTTCTAAGATATGAAATATATAACTGTGCTCTATTCCTTCTTTTCTCATCCATTCTGTGATCATTGCTGCCTCTACTTCTGTACGACTGCCACTATTTCTTATGGAATATCATAGCATGATCTCCCTTAAAGTCTCATCTGCTATAGAAATAACACGAGGTTCTGTCTATATTATCTGTTGTTTGAACTAGTAATTTAAGAAAGTGTAGGGTTTCTGTTTTTCATTTTGGTCCCATTAAATGTTGCAATGGATTCACTGATTTCAACTATGGTTATTAGGCACTGCAATTCATGTTTTCCTGGCTCTCTCTCAAAAGAGGAGACATGAAAGAAGGATATTTCGGTGCTTTATGGTTGGAACATACTATTTATTATTATCTTAGAGCCAAACTGTCCTAAGTTTTCATGAATTTTAAACAGGAAGCTGGGAAGGATAGTCAAGACAAAAAAAAGAACCATATCAAGGCACTTCTTGTTGCAGCTACTGACTGTGAACCTCAGTATTTAATTCGCTTGCTTCAGGTTGATTTGTTGTCTTGTTAGCTTCTATCTCTTGGGTCTATTGGCTTCTTTAACTTGTTACAAGTTTTCTTTTTAAATTCATTTGTAGTCAAAGCTGCGAATTGGATTGGCTGAACAGACTCTTTTGGCTGCATTGGGACAAGCTGCAGTTCATACTGAGAAAAATTCTAGACCACCTTCAAATGTCCAGTCTCCTCTGGAAGAGGTCAGTTAATTTATTATAGACAAACAATAATCATAACTACCACGCAACTTTTTAGCAGTGTAGTATAACATTTTGTGAGATCGTTTACTAATTTGTTTCTAGTCTGTGAGCCCGTAGAAGCAACTGTGTTGGAGGTCTTGTTTATGCTCTCTTTAGCTAATTAATACTGCTACTAGTTTGGAATGTTGTCATAAGATCCAATCATAGCTAGGTCCTTACTATGATCCTTGCTATTTTGAGTCTCTCCCATTATGAAAGTTGTGTGTAAATGTTTTAAGTATGCTGGTTGATTCTAAATTGTCCAGGCATGAAATTCAACAAAAGGAGGTTGAGACTGGAATACTGTTAAAGAGAAATTGCTAAAGTAGATGAGTTGGTCCAGCCTACAAACCTTTGCGATTTTACCTATCTTAGGCCCAAACATATTATCTTCGGTCCCATTGCACCTTTTTTCCTTGGTGCTGTCACAGCTTTCCGCCTAATAGACAGATAAAACAATGCCTGGACATTCTATGTTTGTGTTTGAAAATAGTGAATAAAGAATGTAGGCACTTTTTGCCTGCTTTAATTATCTGAATATGAGATTAAGAATTGAATTTTTTTGTATAACTAACAATTGCTAGGTCCAAGTTGATTGCTTCCGTGTGAGTGAGACTGTTGTCATATACTATTCTTGAGACACTGCAAGCTAGTATTATATTGCAAAAAGAAAAGTAGTACAAGATTTCAAGTGCACCGGATAATATGAAATGGCTGCAAAATGGATCCGTGATGTGCAACAAATTTGGAGTGCACAACTATTTTTTGAGTTAAAAATTACTTGTTGGCACAATTTTTTGAGGCAGCAGGCTAAGGTTGAGACCTAAGGTTCATTTCATGGGTTGTATTGACAAAGAAGAGATTTGGCTGATATGTGATAACTAGGTTTTGGATAGCATTTGGGTTGTTAGCGGAGTCAGGGATAAAGAGATGTAACATAATTTTAATTCCATACTCAAGGAAATGTCAGAAATAGAGGTTGGCATGGTTTGACGACCTATATACATATTCTACTGTTGTAAAAAAATCTAAGGAGATAGGCCAACATTAACTCAAATATTGGTCAAAATTTCTTTGATGATTAATTTCTTCTAATATATATCGGCCTTTTTTATGGTGTTACACCTTGGTCTTATTTGTTTTTTTCCATAAATTTATCTTTATTGATATGCTACTAGTTTTTCAGATCACGCAGTTATGAAGATCATGTCATGTGAAACCTTTCAGATCACGAAGTAATCTTTTTTCTTATTTTGCACAACAAGTGCCTTTGAATATATACACAAGTCCTAGCTTAATTTATGTAACTAAAATATTTCCTATTTACAGCAATTTCCTAAAGTAAATATCCATGATATCCTCTTGTTTCCTATTTTATGATTAGGAAATAATTTCTCCTAAATCACTGTTTTGATTTTCATCAGCTTTGTTATGGTGTTACACCTCGGTCTTAATTTTTTTTTCATAAATTTATCTTTATTGATATGCTACTAGTTTTTCAGATCACTCAGTGATAAAGATCATGTCATGTGAAACCTTTCATGTGGCTTTGTGTTTCTGAATTTATTGTGTGATTTTATGATAGTTGTTCATGGATCTTGTTATTCCAGGCTACCAGGATAATCAAGGAAGTCTACTCTGTACTCCCTGTTTATGACAAAATTATCCCAGCTCTTCTTGCAGATGGTGTATGGAACCTTCCTAAAACATGTAGCTTTACACCAGGTGTCCCTGTGAGCCCTATGCTAGCAAAGGCAACTAGAGAAGTTTCAGAGATCATAGATAAGTTCACGGATATGAAATTTACTTGCGAGTACAAGTACGATGGTGAACGAGCCCAGGTGATGTACTAGTTATGATAGATCAGGTTTCTTCTGTATAATGGATGTATGTTCATTTGATAATTCCAATCAGTTGTGATGCAGATACATTTCATGGATAATGGTTTGGTTGAGATATACAGTCGAAATGCTGAGAGAAATACTGGAAAGTTTCCTGATGTTGTTGCTACAATCTCGAGGTTGTCTTCATATGCTGTTAGGAATTGTGTTTTGTTTGTGATATTTGCATGACATTTGTTTAAGTTCTCTTAAAAATCATTGATAATTACCTTGTAACTTTTTGTCCCAATGTTAAAAGTCATGTGCATAAATGTTCTCAAATAGTTCACACCCCCAACTTCTTGCTTTCACAGGAAGTTAGTTTTTTCTTTCATCTTTTCTTTTAGGAGGGATAGGATGATTCCTCTTTATTACATTACCTAGGGACATATGTTTGTAATTTTAAACCTTATCCTATTGCCTTTTATTGAGGCATAACATATGTAGGTTTTCTGCTATAATTGCAATCCCCTATAAAAGTAATTTTGAAGCCTTTCTTTAATCTTTTTTTGCCTTTAGCCACTTCCAAGTTTGTTTTTTCTTAACCGTCTGAATGGTTCTTTTAGATATGCATGGGAGCTTGTGTTTTATTTTAGTGTAGTAAACTGTTTACTTGGTAGTTCCTGACGCTAAAACTCAAATCAGATTAAAGAAGTCATCTGTCAAATCATTTATCTTGGATTGCGAGCTAGTTGCATATGATCGAGAAAAAGAGAAAATCTTGCCCTTTCAGGTATTAGTCACAATAAAACCTCATCTTTTTGCAAATTCCTTGTCTGACTCTCTGAAGCCTTCTTGAATCATTACTGATACTTTTCAAAGAAGTAAATGCACCAACCCCCATAGTGCCATATTGCAAAACAGGTTGTGAAACTCTGGTTGGTGTTTCTTGGAATAACGTTGACCAACCTATGATACTCTGCTTGATACCTTATTTCTTACCCAAGAAATATATCCAAATGCATTGCGTGATGCCTCATATTCTTGTCTCTCTCTCTCTCTCTCTACTTCCTGTTTCTCCTTAAAGATTGTAACATTTTCGCTGGCGCTTCACCAAATTGGACACTTAGTTTTCCTCATTCCTTGTACATCCTTTTACAGCTCTTTTAGCCTACTCTAACACTTTTCGCTCAAGCTCTTTTGACCTAAGATACTTTTTTTTAAAATTATGGCAGGTCCTTAGTACCCGGGCCCGCAAAAATGTGGTCCTTACTGACATTAAGGTTGATGTCTGCATATATGCCTTTGATATGTTATATCTAAATGGTCAACCATTGATTCAAGAACAACTTGAAGTTCGGCGAGAGGTACATTTTTCATTGTTACAAGTTCATTTTCAAGCATGCGGCCAATGTTTCTATGCGTTGGTGTAAGTTGTTGGTAGCAAGCCTTGTCATTTTTGTGTCTGATTTACATTTGAGTGGAGAAATTGTGACATTATTTGGTAAGCCCACTGGTAATCATAAAGGCTTGGACAGTGTTGAAACGTATTTGAAATGTGCTATTTGCTAATAATTACTTCATATTTCTGTCCGACTTCCTATTTGCTTCGTTATGTTTTTAAGAGCTTTTGATGCTGCTATTGCTCTTTATTTGTAGAGTTTGCTGGTAAAATTTACCTATTCTGATGTCATTAATTTGAAGAATCCAGCCTTTTGCTCTCACAAAATATTTAGAGCTGTATGGTCACAAGGGCATGTAAAATTTGGCTATTTTTCTTCACATGGATGTTCCCAGTAAGCGTACTTTTAATATACCTTTTTAACGAATTTATATTCCAATGCCTAAGTGTTAATACAAGATGTAATTCTGTGACACATAACTCAGTATAGTTCCTATCTGATTAAAAAACTAAAGTTAAAGGAACTTCAAATTTGAAATGGTGTTAAATGTTCTTAAGTACCAATGGCATTATATTACCCAAACTGCAGTAAGAAATAGTCTTTGCTCTTGAGTTAATAGTTGTTCCTTGAATCAGGAGCTATTTCCATGGGTGGTAATAAAGTTATGAGATCTAATCCTTTATCTTGTGGTGTTTATGGAAAGATAAGGTAACAAAAGCAGAATTTAATTACTGTGAATTATGTAGATCTCTCCATAGTTGAAAAGATAAGATATCGATGTTAATTTAGATATATAACATTGGTTACACTATCTAAAAGATATCAGCCTTCCTCTTATACACTCAGAGTTGTATGGTTGTAAATGCTTGTGTAACTAGCTAAATGATAAGAGCCAATCACACAGACACACTTTAGAGCTGTTTGGCTTGGCTGTAAATGCTTGTACTAGTTGTTGGTTATTTGATTACTGGAAAAGCCTTGGTGTGATTGATATAACACTGACAAGTTGATCTTGTTAGCATCTAAAATTGAACCACCAAAGTTTGATTGTGTGTCTGTGTTTAGTTCCACTTTGATTGAAAGTCTAGTTTTCTTATTATGAATTATATTAGATCCCTGCTGAACTAATGGAAATGATGATCTAATAATTTCAGTCTAGATTGAACATAAATCCAAACTAGGGTATGCTTACCAGTTCTTTCTTTTGCAGCGTCTTTATGATTCATTTGATCAAGAACCTGGACATTTTCAGTTTGCAACAACAATAACATCAAATGACGTTGAGGAAATACAAAACTTCCTTGATGCCGCAGTTGATGCAAGGTAATCATCTCATGATTTTGATTGCTTTTGACAGAATCTGAGATTTGAGAAAATATTTTCTACATTACTTGTTTACAATTGTACGAAAGAGCCAATTATGTATATGTTACCCTAATAACTAAAAAGGAAATAAAAATAATTAGATCCCATGATCATGCCTAACTAAATATGATAATCTAAATAGGAAAATCCTAAAATAATCACGTTTTCCCTCGAGTTTTCCTTTTAAAAAAAATTAATTAATTTTTAATCACTCTCAAACTTAGAATGTGAAACTCCTTTTTTTTCTAATTTCCTTTAGCAAGTTTTCTCTTTTACCCTTAATATTTTAGTTCCAAGACTTCACAGCCTTTTAGTTGATTAGGATTAATAAATAAGACGCTCAAAATAGTAAAATGAAGATGAAATCAAAAAGCAGAAAGCAGAAAGCTTGATTGAATAGTAGTGGATTGTTAGTGGACGCAATGAGTAAATGAAAGGTGACTAGATGACTTGAAGTTTTCAGTGGTTTTGGGAGCAATATCAGTGAAAAGCTCCCAAACAATATTCCACTAAGTGTATATCTGAATTATGGACTTGATATTAATGAATAACGAACTTAATTTTCGAGAGTCACCTCGAAAAGATCCATTTTCTAAAAGTTTTTTGTTTAACGAGCTTTGCAAGGGATGGTTGTTACCTGATTTCCAATTTAAACTTAATTCAATTGTCTCACTACTACTAATACCATTAACTTGGATAATGAGATTGGTAGATAGAAGTGTGTTAAAACTTGTTAAATTTGTGTTTGGTATAGCAAGCTATTTTTGCAATTAAAGCATGTTATTCTAGGCGTTCTGGTGCTGCCTGTTAATTCAGTAAGGACTCACTTGTGTTTTAGAAATGATGTGATCCGTTTGTTTAGTTTAGTTTTTTTTTCATGAGGCTGTTTAGTTATTTGGTAATAACTTGTATATTAGATGAAACCAGTTTTGTTTTCAAATCTTATTCTTTATATGTCTTCTATGCTAGAAATTACTACTGTTAGAATGCGCGTGAAGTGCCCCATAACTACACCTTGAAATCTTGTTGGTTTTGATGGAAAGCTCTTCTTATTTTGCAGTTGTGAGGGATTAATTATCAAAACCTTAAATAGAGATGCCACCTATGAGCCTTCTAAGCGATCGAATAACTGGTTAAAATTAAAGAAAGACTACATGCAAAGGTAAGGCAAAACATATTGGCAATATATTACATAAAGTTAGCTTACAAATTTTGGTCTGCGCACTGCAGCCTTGGTGACTCACTGGATCTAGTACCTATTGCTGCTTTTCATGGTCGTGGGAAACGCACAGGTATATGTTTGTTGATGATTAAAACAATTACACTTGTTGTATTTCAGTCCAAAGTTCTGTATGATTTTTTCCCCTCGGAGGGAACAGAGTTGTGATCAGTGGAGGGAAGAGAGTGAATTTCATGGCTAGCAACTACTTATTGGTTATGTGGAGCTATTTTTCTGTAGGTTTCTATGGTGCTTTTCTTCTTGCATGTTATGACAGCAAGAACGAAGAATATCAAAGCATATGTAAAGTAGGTGCGTGAGAATTGACCTTTCTATTGTCTCAAGGGCATGTAAATTGTTTTGAACAAGTAGTATTATTTATTCCTCTCGATCTTTCTCTGGTCTAAAGGCACTGGATTCACTGAAGCAATGCTCAAAGAACGATCCGATAGTCTTCGTCCTAAAGTGATTCCAGCACCAAAGGTCTGTGCTGAACTTTCACTGGATTTCTTATTTGCGACTTTAATATACCAACATTCTAGCTGTTTCCAGCCATACTACAGGTGTGGAGAAACAATTGAACCAGATGTGTGGTTTGAGCCTAGTGAGGTAATATATGTTTCCTTTTATTTTTTTCTGGATACACATTTAGTTTCACCTCTGTTCTGGTGATTAATTTCTGGTTTAATTAGGCTGAATTTGTTTTGGTGGTTTATGAGATCTTATGTCTTGCTGATGACTCTTGATAAAGTTCTCTTTTTAAATTTCACATTACTGAGTTGTTTATAACTCAATAAACCTTCATTTTCCTTGTAAAAACTTATATCTTTATAATCACAATCAAATGTTTTTCAAACTTCCTTTTCCTTCTATTTTAAAATTTCAGTAACTTCTGTTTTATGAGGCCAGGTTATGATTTTATTGCACTATAATTCCTCTTTGAACTCTTCATAGTGGACGGCTTGACTGGATGGTTTTGAAGTAAGCTGCCATCAGTAAAGATTAGTTATTTCCCATTAATCATAAACATGTATTTGGAATTTCAGTGTCTCATTACTTCGGCTATAGGCAGTGTAAAATATATAATTTTCATCTTTAAAATTGTCTTGTGTTAGACTTCAATGAGGAATTTAAATAATGGCGGATTTCTAATCCTAGAACAGGTCAGAAATTGAATAAAACAAATGCGGGGAATGATTGTTATATGTTAAAAGTTAATTAAATTAGTTTTTATACGTAGTAATTGAAATCTAGAATATTAATATTATCACTAATGTAATTTAAAATATTCTTGGTTTCTAACTTCTTTCATTTACTATAATATTTCTAGATTTATTGCAGTCATCCTTTGGTTTGCAAGATTTAGTAGTTCTTGTATTTCATATGTGAAAGGAGCTATGCACAGATCAAGTGGTCCAAACATTGAGAATAGGGAAGAACTGGAATAGGAAAAGATAAGACTATTATACCATTTTAGTTGAAACACAAATTTCATTTAAATATCATAAAGATTAGTGAGATTCATTTTCATCATTTTGAATATTTTCTTCCATTGATGTTTTGGCATCTTAAGTTCAACATGGCTACCTCGTTGAGTCAATAGCATACAGTAATGAAGTGTTGGATCAAAAAGAGGAGAGATACGTGACTACATCTGCATTACTGCATCTGCATTAGGCATATTAGCGTGTAAGTGGATATATGTAGGTGCGATTTTTAGACACTCAACACAGGCTGGTGGGTATGTTACAACCTCTTTTGTTCCAAATTGTTGCGTATCCATTTTTGTTTCCTTTTCTTATCTAGTGGACCCATTGCACCTTTGGACTAGACAACAGGGTGACTTGTTTTTAAAAGACTCACCTTATCGTCATTATGCATAACTTGTACTTGTTAATTATATGGGATTCAATCTCGGGGATATGAAACTCTTAGCTGTTAGAACGACGTCGATCAAGGACATTGCTAAAAGGCTCATTACATCAATTTTATTGTATAATGGAATGTTGATTTTTCCAAGCATATCATTTATCTGAGTTATTATTTTCTTATGATCGAACAGGTATGGGAGGTGAAGGCTGCTGACTTGACTATCAGTCCAGTCCATCGTGCTGCAATTGGTGATGTTGATGCTGACAAGGTTTATCTCTGTTCATTTGTTAACTAAGTTTCATTCTTCATTACAGAAAGATTAGAAACCAGTCAGTCACATTTTTTGGACATAAGATACGTTCTACAACTAGGTATCACAGTGTTATGCTTTTCTGCTTTTACCACTGTTTAGTGAGGCATTCTTTGAATGGTACTCTAACTGAATTCTACACCATGGAAACACAATTGAAGTCTAAAAACTTGGGTATCTATAATGAATACACACCAAGTCTATGTCAATATCTATGTGCGATGGTGTTTTAAGTTCCTGTTGGCTCCTGCATCTTAAAAATAGTGGTGATCTTGCTTAGGGTAAAAGTTATCATACTTCTAGATTCTGTAGTAAAAGCATAGATTTTATTCAGCTTCATATCTGTGAGCTATTTACAATATTCTCAATTTGTGATTTTTATGTTCTTGTTGATTGAGCAATTTTGAAGTAAACCTGGGAATCTCTTCAGTTGCATCTTCTTATTTTAATGTTCTTGCGTCAGGGTATATCTCTCCGGTTTCCACGTCTAGTTAAAGTCCGAGAAGATAAGAATCCAGAGCAAGCTACTACATCTGATCAGGTAATGGATGGTCTTGCTTTATGAAAGCGACCATTATCTTGCCTTCTTAGTGCCTTCTGTCTCTTCTTTTCAGGTCGCTGACATGTACAGAGCTCAAAAACATAATCACCCGAACAATCAAAATGTTGAGGAAGACGATGAAGAATTCTAACTATAACATAGAACATTCATTAATGGAGTATCAGATATGGTAGTCAATGTCAATTGTTTTAATATATCAGAGACAGAACCAGCAACCAAGACCCAGCATTGCATTGATTTGAGCTACAAATGTCTCCCATGTCTTCTTTACATATCCCCCACAGAGAAGAAAACTAAAACCCAATATAATAGAAAGTGCTTCCGTCGTATCAAATGTGGCAGCCACAACATAGGTAGAAGAAGCAGAGATTGGTCACCAAGACAATGGCCTCAAGAACAGAAACAATCTTGAACATCAAACCATCAATCAACCAAAGCTGCAACGCGTGCCTCTTCCACTTAAACGCAGACCTCCAAAAACTCCATCGCCATCCCCATGCCTCCTTGAGTTTCAACTTCCTGAACATCCACAACCT
>JAOTAX010000002.1:37117503-37143140 GCA_025629825.1 Erythroxylum guanchezii
CTTGCACTCTTTGCTTAATTTCCTCCAACTGTGGCCTTATTATCTGCAGAAATAGCACAAAAATCAGAAGAGAGACAGCAACTAAAGCATTATCTGGGTAATGAAGTTCTTTGCATAAAAGACATATGAAAAACTTAAAATTGTAATTTATAAAAACCTTCCAGAAGTTTGAGAACAAAACTTTTGAAAAAAATATAAACACGTGAAAGTTGAGAAACTTCCTAAACAATAATGAGAATAAGATTACCACATGAAGCGTAGAAACTATCACACTTATTCACAAAGATAGCGTATCAAAACAGTAAGAAAGGGAGAAGGGGAGAGTATAAAATGGCAGCAACGCAAGGAATCATCCAGTTATTAAGCATGAGAGGACATTACTCATCCAGTGACGACAATAACTTTCCTAAAGGGGTACATTGCAATTACTTATCCAAAAACAATCCTTGTATGCACTGACAAGGCCTTCTATAATGCAGGGAGTTGTTTAAAGAGCATCAGTACCACCTTAGAAGTGTATATCCTAATTCGAAAAACTTAGATGAAGCAGATTGTTGACTTTGGGTTACCGCATGCTATCACTGAAAGATGCAAGCGAATCTACATTCATCACCTTTTGCATCATAGTTTTACTACATTTTGGAAGTTGGTACATGCCTTGGTGATATGAGTTATTGGTAGGTTTTCACTATGAGATTTGGGCTGAGCGAGTCACATGTGCTAAAACAGAGATCCTCATCTATAAACCATCTCCATTACTTGGAGGAAAAGGGAGAAAGTTATTGTAGCTGAAGAAATTCAAATTCCACGATAAAGTAAACAATAGTGCACAATTTGTACAATGGTATATGGCTGTTTTAAGATCATACATTTTCACCACTAAGTTCTCCATATATATGATCTGGTCCCCTTCCATGGACGACATATATGTACAGAGAAAAATTTTACAGGAGCACAAGCAAAGAGGATCAAATTATAGATTCAGTACCAAGTGCAGAAAAGAAACTTACAGAAAGTTTTGAAGTGGATTTCAGTTGATTTATTAGGAGTGGAATTGTCGCACTTCTTATCATAAGTGTTGTTAAAGCTATTGCAGCCCACCTGGCAGACGTTCAGAACGCAATAAAAAAAGCTAATCTTAGCATCCCATCTCATACAACTTGGAAGTAGAGTGCATCGACAAGTTATGATACATTGTCCCATTTAATTCAAAACAATTGTTTTATCTTTTGGACTTCTGCTGAACAGCACTATCAGGTACGTTATTCTTTTTACTAACAAAGGATTACTTCCTTGTTTAAGACCTTATATTACTATTCCCAACCAATCTTGATCTAGTCCATTATATCTATCTCACGAAGAGTAAAGAGAGAGACAAAAGAATGGTACCAGTTTAGGCCAGTAAACGAATGGACCCCATCAATAACATATTGAAGGGCCGCTACGGGAAAGAAAGAATCAGCAGCAGCAACAGCAACTTCATTAACAGCTGGGGCCTGGTTAACCACTGTCTGAGTGGCAGTATCTGTCAGGAACTCAGCTGCGTCTGCGAGGACATCTTTTACATCAATCCTATCTGATGCTCCGTCAATTGTGGTGCTTGACATGTAGCGCAGAAATGATGTGCCGATGCTCGATGGAAATGAGAAATGCAAGCAATTCTTATGATGAAATAAAGCACTACTTCCAGATGAATTGTTGAAGCTGGTTCCAAAAGCCCTCTGTTGGACATAGCTGCCAATTCCTTGCCTTTGAGATGGACCCTCATCGGCTGTCTGGTCATGTTTTTGATCATCATTGTGGAGAATGTAACTGAAAGATGGATGGTATCTTCTCCTCACAAGGCTGGCTCTGTTGGACAGACTACGTATAAACGCCATAGATAAAGACAGTCGCTTTCAAGTAAAGCAACAACTGGAACATCAAAAAGGAGAAGAGACTCAACAATTCAGGATATTGGTTCCATTGACTGAAAAAGTTCGCTACAAAACTACTATATAGTTAAAATCATTGCTTTACAATAAACAAGGTGGGATTTGTTCACATTTCAATTGTTTCGATCCCAACTATATATGCTGCATATATAGGTATCACGTAGAGTTTAACACTTCTCATCCCGCCAAATCAAGTCCATAAAATCAATTAACCAAACAATCAATTTCCAAAAGATAACTACCAGAAGGTCGGAAAAAGAGAGTAAGAGGAGTTCAAGAAAAAGCGTCAAGTCCACGGCGGCGATGGCTATCCTGAATTGCAGCGGCGAGGAGGGAAGCGAGACTGGTAAGTAAATAAAATCACAATAAATACATAACTAAATAAAAAATGAAATATAACTCGACTTTCAAAAAATATTTTTAAACTAAAATATAACGAAATATACCATCTATTTATCTTTAGAAAAGTACCAATACTCAGACGATAAGAGAGCAATAAAGCATCAAAGAACTCGACTTTGAATCATACAAAACACGAAAATGTAGAAACACAAAACGTCTGAAGTTATAAGATCGTTAAGCATAAAAATTCAATCTTGACGTAAACCCTACAATATCATAAGCAAAGAGATCAGCATAATAAAACCCAGAAAGCATTAAACACTAAATCAAACAAAGAAGCTAATATCAACAGCTCAAAAAACCATAAAGAATAGAAATTTCAGAAAGCCCAACAATAAAGTAGAAGAGACTAATTAATCAAGAACTATAAATGAAACGAGGAGGCTGCGTTGAAGGAACAGAGAGTGAGAACGCCAAGAAAGAGGGAGAGCAACACAGAGAAACTTACGTGTTGAATGCTAATATTAATACTCATGTAAAATTGAAAAATATCTAGCCAAATTGATATGTGATTACATTATGCCACCATATAGACATTGGTCGAGCTTTGAAATCCATAATTTCAATCCATAAACCAAAAGAAGAGAAACCATAATGCCAACCCCCGCTCACTTCCTCCTCTTGATGTAGGATAACTAAAGAATATGCGAGCAATACTTAATACAAATGTATAAGGAGCAAATTAGGGTACTGATATTTAATAGGAAGGAATCAAATAAAAAGAATAGGTCATGAGATCACTCCAAGGGTTTTAAGAATCACTTTCACATACTTAATGTAAAAAAGTAAGAATAAGCTACTGACATGCTATTCTAACATGACCACGATTCTATTCTGATTGCTCCCAACTGAAACAAACTCTAGCAAACTCTATTGGTGGCAGCAGACACTATTAGCAGTATCTCATAGACATAAGTAGAAGAAATCTAAGTAACATTATTGTATGTAAGCCTATTGCCTATTATCTATCAAACCAGCTTGTAGATGTTTTAACAAGTTCACCTCATTCCATCACAAAAGAAGAGAGTATCTTTCCAGTTCCAGGATCAAAGGGGTGGTACACAAATGAGAACATTTTGCAACTCGAAGATTAAAAATGGTAAATATCAAGGCAGAAGTACAACCAACAATCCTTATTTCCAATCCCTATACCCCTGAAGGAAAGATCTCACCTTTACAGACATGAACAATATAGCCAGAACTTCTCACCTATCCTTGTATCACCCCTCGTTTTGTCCTATCCTAAGCACTAACAGCAAAAGAAGAAAAAAAAGGTAATTTCCAAAGCTGTGAGAAGATTGAAATGCTTCAGACTCGAAACCGACATGCACGAAAAGAAGCCAACTTGCAATCTCACCAACTATTTCTCTTTCATGGAATCAGAATTCAATGTATGCTAGTTACTTAGCAACATGGGAATAGGAAAAAGAAAGAGTAGGGTTTAGATGGGTACTTAAGTGCGCGGGCATCGACGCCGGGGTTCTTTGGGTCTTGAGGGGTTAATTTCTTCTTGGCGCGGTGGTATTCGACGCCATCGGGACCAGATATAAGCTTGGAGGACTTAGCCTCTTCCTGAGAGTTATAGAGCTGAGCCTTGAGTTCCAAAATTGAAGAGGCACCAACACCCTCGATGGCTCTGTGCTTCTTCGGCAAAATTGAAGATTCCGTCAGCCATCCCAATGATTCCACCACCACCCTTCTCTTCTTCCCCTCTTCTTGTTCTCCCATACCGTTATTCCTTCTATTTTTACTTCGATCAATCGATTGATTACTTCTTCTGATTCATTAAACCTGAACAGTTCAGGTCGGCTATTGTTCGTAGTTTGTGGGTTAGGCCTAATTTAGGTAAGTGGACTTCAGTCATAAATGGCCCATATTCACGATGATTACATTAGAATACAATACGACCGCATTATTCAACTCAGAACCCATCCGTCGCCTTATCTCGGTCGTCCAGTTTGAAGATGACGAACCCATCCGTCGCCCGAGTCTCCCAGCTATCAACGATAGTTTCTACCCATTATACGCTGTCGTTTTTTCATGAAGTTTCCACGATGTTGTGTTGGTTTTGCCTTAGTCGTTTTTAGCTTCTCCTGTATGCAAGGAGGGTAGATCTTCTGTATCCAAAACTGTGTACTTATTCTGTCTTATTAAATTCAAGCCTTTATTTATATGATCCCACATAAATAAATGGCTTAAATTTAATGAGACAGAATAGGTACACATGTTTGAAGACAGATGATCTCACCCCGTATGCAAGAGGGCTTGAGATGTTTGTTTTGGATTGCCTATACTTAACCTGTGCCAACTTCTGCAGTCCTCATATTTTACACTGTCCTATATATTGGGATAAATTATTCTGTTTTCATTTTTGTGTATCACCTGTGTCTGAGACCATCCATCTATTTATTAACACTTATTTTTGTTTTTGTGTGCCTACTCAAGATTATCCATCCATCCATTAACATCTGTTCTCGCTTCCGTATGTCATCTTGTGCCTGAGACCATCCATCCATCTAACCATTCATCTATTAACATTTAATAGATAGATGGATGGATGGTCTCGAACGTAGGGTGACATACGGAAACGAAAATAGCCGCCTTCTGCCCCTATTTATTTATTGTGAAACATGTGAATAAGAGGAGTTTGGCATATGATGACACACAGAATTCGAAACAGAGGATATGTGTTAATATTTAATGGATGGATGGACGGTCTCGGGCACAGGGTAGCACACAGAAATGAAAACAACTGCTCTCTGCCCCAATTTATTTATTGTGAAACACGTGAATAGGAGAAGTTTTGTACATAATGACACACAGAATTCAGAACAGAGGATCTATGTTAACATTTAATGGATGAATGGATGGTCTTGGGCATAGGGTGACACACAAAAACAGAAGCAGCTACCCTCTGCTCTTATTTATTTACTGTGAAACATGTGAATATGAGAAGTTTGTCACATGATGACACACATAATTTAGAACAGAAGATCTGTGTTAACATTTAATAGATGGATAGATGGTCTTGGGCACAGGGTAATATACGGAAACAAGAACAACCACCCTCTGCCTCTACTTATTTATTGTGAAACATGTGAATAGGAGAACTTTGACATGTGATGGCACACAGAACGGAGGATCTGTATTAACATTTAATGGATGGATGGATGGTCTCAGGCGCAGGGTGATACACGAAAACAGGAACAACCACTCTCTGCCCCTATTTATTTATTGTGAAACATGTGAATAGGAGAAGTTTAGCACATGACGGCACACAAAATTCGGAACAGAGGATCTATTTTAATATTTAATGGATAGATGGATGGTTTCGGGCACAGAGTGGCACACGGAAACGAGAACAGTCACCCTCTGCCCCTATTTATTTATTGTGAAATATGTGAATAGGAGAAGTTTAGCACATGATGGCACACAGAATTCGAAACAAAGGATCTGTGTTAACATTTAATGGATGGATGAATGGTCTCGGATATAATGACATACGGAAACGAGAACAATAACCTTCTGCCCCTATTTATTTACTGTGACATATGTGAATATGAGAAGTTTGGCACATAATGACACCCATAATTCGGAATAGAGGATGTGTGTTAACATTTAATGGATAGATGGATGATTTCGGGTACAGGGTGACACACGAAAACAGGAACAACCACCCTCTACCTCTATTTATTTATTTTGAAACATGTGAATAGGAGAAGTTTTGGCACATGATGGCACACACAATTCGAAACAGAGGGATTGTGTTAATAGTTAATGGATGAATGGATGGTCTCGAACACATGGTAACATACAAAAACGGGAACAATCACTCTCTACTCCTATTTATTTATTGTAAAACCTGTGAATAGGAGAAGTTTAGCACATGATAACACACATAATTTGGAACAGAGGATCTATGTTAACATTTGATGAATGAATGGGTGGTCTCGAGCATAGGGTGACACTCGAAAACGGGAACAACCACCCCCTACTCTTATTTATTTATTGTGAAACATGTGAATAAGAGAAGTTTGGCACATGATGGCACACAAAACTCAGAACAGAGGATCTGTGTCCGTGTAAAATTAGCTATTGCACTCACGTATCTCTTCTGATCTACTTTGAAAATTTGGTTTAATCCACGGGAAAGATAGAAACTGCCAAGAGTTCCTAGCAAACCCTTTTGATTGTTTTGATTCAAAAGACCTGTTGGCTTCGTTCTGAAAGCTATAGCCATACGCCATCGTCATTCCTTGCGAGCAACTTCACCAATCACTTGACTCCATTTATGCGCCAAGTGTTCCTCCAAAAGATGATCACAATGGATTCCAAGGCCAAGTTAGGCAAATCCGGAAGAGAAGTCTTAAAATCTTCCACTTGTTCTTGCTCTCTTGAACCAAAATTCATCTTCATCTTCATTGGCATTTGGATTGAAACTTTGGCTAGTATATATTTTAAATACCAATCAGTATGGGCCAATATTAGGCGAAATCACCAATACTAGCCAGTACCAAACTCCTAAGTTTCATACCATTTTTCAGTCAATACTAATCGGTACGATACAAATCTCAAAACACTGGTAAAAATTTGAGTTGACTTAGGTTATATCAGGTCTGAACTCTGAACAAAATGAGAAATCGATTCTTGCTTGTTAGGTTACTGAATCACCGATGGTATGGTCAGTAATGGTATGGTCAGTAATGCTATTGCAATATGACTGAACTGACACACAGAAGCAAGCAATATACTAATTGTTTGACAATGTCATGGTACAAGTGAATCCAACACCTTATTGCCGAACACAGATCACTTGGGGAAAAGAGTACATACAACAAAAACAAGAAAAGATACATAGTAAGGCAACAGAAAAATCAGATTCACTGGCGTTTTCTTCCAGTTGCTACCTCCCAAGCTTGCAAAATGTGGTTCACAATTTCCTCTACGCCAACACCGTGTTTCACCTGTACAGACACAAGACATAAGGACGAGGATATAGAATTCATTCAGCCACAAAAATATGTCGCTTTGAAAAATAACAACAGCCTTAACAGAAGATACAGTCGAGTTGAACTGGAGTCCATCCAAATCTTTGACCTGCTGTAGACAAGCTTGCTTTTAAGATGTAAAATAAAATACCATATGCCTGTACATCATGGGAATTCTCATGATCATTGACAATTAAGCCAACCTATTTTGCTATATGTGCATGCCAAAGTATAAACTACGAGTCTAGAGATCCTGGTGCATGTCAAGCAGTGTAATATCTGTCGACAAATATGTACTACCATGGGTTCTGAAAACCAGCGGCTTTGAAAACTTGATTGAGCAGCCAAATACATTCCAAACTTCCATCTATTTTACGAAAGTCTAGATCGTTTTATGATGAGTTCAAAAGAAAAGGCAAGTTGTCGTCAAGTCAAACTGACCTGAGCAAAGACAAATGGCCCTCCATCCCGCATTCGAAGCGCGTCGTGCTCCATGACTTTCAAGTCAGCCCCAACTGCTGGTGCGAGGTCAGTCTTGTTTATGACCTAGAATCACAAGCAATCAACTCAGAGGTCAGGAAAATTGTGCTTTGACATTTGGTGAACAAGACAGATATTAAGAAGTATATCAAATCGAAGCAGTGACAGTTACAAGAATGAGAAATCACATACAAGAAGATCAGCTTGGGTGATGCCAGGACCACCTTTCCGAGGAATTTTATCACCAGCAGATACATCTATTATATATATAATATAGTCAGCCAGTTCTCTACTGAAGTTGGCAGCCAAATTATCTGCATCCAAGAAATTTAAATTTGATGATCAATCTGTGCAATTAGAAGTCATGTTCGTGAAATCATAATCGAGCAAGCACGTTGTTGCCTTGATATCAATTAAGGCAACAATTAGTGAATTACCTCCTCCAGATTCGCAAAGAAGCAAGTCTGCTTTAAATAAGTTAGAAAGTTCCTCAAGAGGACCAAGGTTGATGCTGATATCCTCACGAATCGCAGCATGTGGACAGCCCCCAGTTTCTACAGCACGTATCCTTTCCTCAGGAAGTGCTCCATGCTTGATCAAGAATTCACCATCCTCTTTTGTGAATATATCGTTGGTCACCTGAAATCATACGATAGTACTTCTAATCAATCTTCATATCCACTAAACAATTGCCAATAGAAAGCACATTCAAAAACATGATACAGGTGACATTTGTTGAATGTGTTGACCGTTTATAAAAGCAAGTTCGGACAAGAGGAATCAGGAAAGCAAGTTCTTCTGTCTAATCACCTAACCCATTACATTAGTTCTAGCTAGAAGTTATCTCTCTGCTCTAGCTCAAACTAGGAATTAACTTCCCTGTCTTCTACGCCTCTTTTTTTCAGAAGGAACCTAAATAGTGACTAAAGATATCTCCAAAACATTTAATAATGATATCAACAACTTGGCCGATCCAAACTTGGAAATACTGCACCTGTCTTTTCTTATACAGCCAAAGGAGATACCTGGGACAAGTATGAAAAAATGAGTAGAAACGTACACTTGGAAGTCCATAGTAGTTCAACAAGAGGCATTACGATGAAGTGATCCATTTGCCTCATGATACAATATAAAATCTGCAAATCCTTAAACAAGTACCTAACAAACTGATTCTCACGGAGAGGGATAGTGGGTTTGATTTCCTCCAGGGGTCCATACTGGGCATTTTGAGTAGCATTTTGTTTACAGTTTCTAGGGGTGTACTAAACATGAAACTCATATTCTTGTAAACCGTACACAATATCAAATTCAACTTTCAGTGATTAAACCAATGTTCACATTAAAAAAAGAAAGAAGATAAAAGGTAAAATTGCTTTTTCCACATTTAAAAATTTGCCAACCGAATCTAGAAAATGTACAGGCATGAGTCTCAGCAACAAGAGTATAACAAACATATGAAACTTACTGCCGCAAGGCTGTACTTGTCCCTCAAGAATTTGCATAATGCCAACATTAAGGCTGTTTTCCTGGAAAATGTAAAATGAAACTTATCAGCTCTATAATTGAATTTCAAGAAGCTAAGAAATTAGGATACAAACCAAGCCATCGCAACACGAATATCTGGAAGAGAAACCAAGATGATACAAATTCCCATTTCGAGAAGGTATACCAATGTTGAAACTTGCATATTAGCAGTCACTAAAAAGCTAGTGAATGAATAGATATGCATTAAGTTGAACTTGAATCTGGATGCCTTTCACATTATGCACAGGAAGACTGGTAGTTCCTTCTGAAAACAAATGCAAACCTCAAGAACATTTCATGTAAAAGGCAATAGTCATTTCGGAAAGGGGGGTTACATTGAGCCACTAAACAAACTTTAAGGGGGGAAAAAAAGGTTTGCACCACGAGTGCAGATAAAACAAGATACAAGGATGAAAGCAATGGTATTGAATCGTAAGACTTGCAAGAAATCAAGAGAAGGTTGCAGGAAATACAGAAGATACCCAGTACCAACAGGGCCGCCAATCCCAACAGTGAAAGCTCTTTCATTGAAATCCCTGTTATGAAGTGGTGGAGCTCTTCTGGTGAAGTAGCCAGGAGAATATATTGGTTCATGCGAGTGTGGTGCCAGCCCATCATGGCTATGGTACAACTTCCCATCCGGGCCTACCCATGACGTTGTTTTCCTGTTGCGACCATTAGCAATTATATCTCAGTAAGCTTGAAAGCAAAACAGTACCGAAATTTAGAAACTTTGCAATAGATAGGTACTCATGGGCATGGTCATGGTGATCATGGTGGTGGTGTTGATGGCCGTGGGGATGACTGTGGTCTTCGTGGGAAGTCATCTGTGCTCAACCTAAAAAAGTTCAGAACTGTTTTGGCTGGATCAAGGTGAGAGTGAAACAGAGACAAGGACACTGGTCACAAGAAGATGGTGAAAATATCAAATGCCTACTGGACCAGAATTGTCATAAAGCAGGCCTTTGGGAACATAAGCAAATGGACATGACAACGGGCTCGAGCATATGTTCCCCTTAGGGTTTTTCAATTATATGTCACCTAACCCTAGTGTAAGTTATGGTAATGGGCCGAGTTGGCCCAATCTAGCCCAAATTCAAGCCCAACTCAACTCAGCCTTATGTATCATTTTTAGATTCATAGGATTATTTTTAGTTGTTTTAATTTTATTTTCAATTTCAAGATGGAGTCATTGTCCTTCGAGAGCCTAGCAAAACACATAACATAAGATTAAAATATGAAACTATTGTCTAGAGATGGTGTTAGTTGAATGAGTTTGGATTACTTATTCTCGTTATTCTTTTCCTACCTTGCTTTATGAGCATTAATCCATTCAATTTTTGTGAATCTCATTTATCGGATAGATAGAAGTTCATAGAATATAGTAGGAATAGAGTAACATAAACAAATATTTTGCTCCTTAATTGAATGAGCTAAAGTCAAACTAATCACTCATTTATGATTTGGCGAAGAATCAATGTTATATGTAATAATATAATAATATATGCAGAGAACAAATTTGATTTATGAAAATAGTCTTTTTGTAAAATGTAAAAAAAAAGTTGCGTTATAATTAATGACTCTCATATAATGTTACGGTCTAATTGTAAGATATGAGACTTGAGTCTTACATCGGTCACGTGAAGGGTTGATGTGAGATTTATATAAGTTTACGAACTTTCTCACTCTTTGAGTTAGTTTTTGAAGTTGGGCTCTTTCATAAAACCTGTATTGATTGATATCAGAGCTAACACTACTTTTTCGAACTCTCATGTCATAGGTAATGACATTAATATTGTACAGTATTCATTCGAGACTATGAAAAATCTAACGCATAGCTAACTCGTAAATGTTTGAGCTATATAAAGTGTTGGTGGGATGTTGTGTTCCGATTGCAAGGTATAAAACTTGACTTCCGCATCGGTCACATGCTTGTGGGCTCTTTCAAACGAGACGAGATCCTCTGTCTAATATTATGGTGTTTTATTCTGTCTCATAAATCTCAGCCATTCATTTATACAGGTCCTGTGTTCATTTATACAGAACCTATATAGGACCTACATAAATCAATGACTGAGATTTATGAGATAAAATAAGACACTGTAATATTAGACAGAAAATCCGAACTCCTTCCAAATAGCTTTTAAAGTTAGGTTTTCCGGTTAAACCTACGTCATCTTACCATGCTATAGTGGAAAACCTATCCACTAAGTTTGCCTTTTTTTTTCTTATTTTACTTCTTCCAATTTCTGGCCATGGATAATAGTTACATCGAAACGAAACATGACATTTGATTGGAACACGAGGTGCCTCTTCCATGGCAAAGATACTGCAATCTGTCCGACATACCTGCGAAGGGCACGGGGTGGCTGTTCCACTTTCCCAGTGCCACCCTGTGCCCTCTCCATCCCAACCATCCATTAACATATTTGATCCCACCTGCGAAGCTTTGACCAATCTATCTCCAACATCAAGCCATCAAACAATCAAAAGGTAGGGAAGCTAACAACATTGACTGCTTTATCCAAGAGTTCTGTCCTTTATCTAGACTAGTGTATCTTCTTGAGGTTTTCTCATCAGTAGACTTGATGCTTTCTACATAGAGATCCTTGCTTTTATCATCTTCCCTGATTTGGCCCCATATTACACTATAATATCCCACACCAGAAATTGCTGCTCCTATTACACTGGATATATGCATCAAACCTAGTTTCATATTGCTCAATACTCAAAAAATAACTTTCATGGTGAAGGCTGTTTACCAAGAACCCAATACCGAGAATGGATGCCCAAACAAATCCTAAATGGACGGAACATGAGCACAAAAGAAAACCTTCAAGCGTGTGCACGACATGTGAACGTAGCTTCTAATAATACTACTGCGAAAGAGTGCCTGTGGGAAACAAGGTCACTGCCAATAAGATCCAAGTTATCACCATTCACGTCAACAAGATTGGAGCTCGTTACGCACTTGCGTTGGCAACAATAAGCAGAAGTAAATTCTGCGTTTGTATTTATTTTGCTTTCTAACTTGATGGACTTAAGGTGACAACAGGTGATCATTTCTGATGCAAATGTGGTTTGCTGATGGTTAGTGAAAGCCTTGATAGAAGGCCCTCCAGGATTTTTTTTTTAATCTACTTTTGGATGATTTGTTAGATTTTGGTCTAAGAACAGGAGTCAAGTAGACAGATTTTCACTTCAGTTGCTAACCAGTAGGTGTCCAATCCATCTTCTTAATCGTCCTCCACTTGATATACTGCACAATGACTTTTTAATAATAATACAAGCATCAAACTCTTTCAGTGTCCTATACATCAATGCATACATAATATTCTGCTATCACCCACTCATTTCCTCAATACATATATAAGATCTCACAAAACTTGAATTATATCTTACACCAAGAACCAGTATATATAACTACCTAGTGATACCCCATGAAGGCTGCAATTTGTAGAGAAGAAAATCAATAAGCAACTAATACACTATACTTTTTGATGGTAGCACTCCATCGATGTAATATGAAATAAAGTGCAAACATCAAAGAGTAGAGTGTGATAGGCCACTTTGAAAAGGGAATGAACAGGAAATAATGGGAAAGGAAATTATTTATCAAATCCAAGTTAGTCAAACAAGTTTTTCAGAGCATTGTGCTTGCCACATGGTTCAGGCACCAACACCTTTCCAGTTTCACTTTCCACACTCGCTTGATTGGTGGGGGTGGTTGATTCAAGATTGCTTAAATTCACTCCTTGTTTCTGCATATATTCCCATTTGTCCTGGAAAAGGTAAAAGAAAGCCATGAAAGAGACCTGAGCTGTGAAAAGTGTGGTCCAAAGCCTTGTACTTCTAGATACTTTCTTATGGTAGGCATCCAAGCCTGTGTAGATGTTGATGATCCCAACAAGAGAGACAGCTGTTCCAAGCATCCAATGCACACAGTACCATGTACTTCTTCTCTTAGTCCCTCTGCAGGAAGATGCATGGATCGTCACTTTGTTGGCTAACAGAACTGTCTGCTTATAAATGCGGTAAATGAAGTTTATAAAGAAGAATATCAGATTCATTGTACCTCTGAGGCCTCCAAAATCCAATTCCGGCTTGCACCCAAATGGCACCATAAAGTGCTAAACCTATTCTCTTATGGTTATTATCAAATGTATTCTCGAAGGATTTTATGGACATTATAGCTCCTGCTGTGCCAGTAAGCACTGCAAGTATCTGCTCATAATAAGTTGCGATTAAGAGTGCAATGGTTAGTACTTTGAAATCAACTCGATTAAACTCTAAACTATGCACAATCAATAATTTATAAAGAATTTGAAAGGAGATCAACAATGACAAACTGTCATGTACATTTAACAACAAATTAACACCTTTTCAAAATAGAAATTGCCTTTCCTGGAGATATATGGGTAGTAGAATAGTTAAATCATCACTTGCTTTTTCTTCCTTTTGAAGTATTGATGACAATTATTATGGCTAATAATCTGCATTATACTATTGAAACTATATAATGGCCCCAGGAAATAGCAGACATCATCATTGTTAAAGATAAAGTGAAGAATGATGACGACCACGACAAAACACTTCTTCATGATTTCAACCTATGAACTAAAAGAAGCATTGTCAGGCTGGTGCTGAAAAAAAAAACATTTTTACAGATCAAATACTCTTCCTTCTTTCTCTACCCTCCTCCCTTAGTGGTGAATCCCATATCAAGATGCAAGCCAAAAACTTAAATTGTTATTTGTTTTATTCTGCTCGAAAATGAAGAAGCAAAACTGAAACAGCAACTAACAGAATTACCTGCAATACAACATGGAGATAGAAAATGGCTTTACGTTTTCCACCTTCCAGTTTCTGAGAAAATCTAATAACAAATATCCCAAGAGGCGTCAAGAACCCCACGGAAATCCATAAGAGAATCCCATGAAGAGCAATCTCTGATTTCAATTTAGCACTCAACTGCAAAATGCAAACTATGACAACTGAATTGCAAGAATTAAGCTTTCGGGCCAAAAAGAAAAAGAATAAGAAAATGTGTTGACAGATTACCAAAATAACTGCATCTAATGAAAACTGGAAGAGAAACATATTAGTTACCTTGTGGTCTCTAATTATGGTTTTGTGACTACGGAGATGATCTTCATGTTGTAGGCAAGCAATATATGGAAGAAGAGAAACAAATTGTACGAGGATAGACAAAGATGCCAGC
The DNA here is from genome assembly GCA_025629825.1 of Erythroxylum guanchezii. Lineage (NCBI taxonomy): Eukaryota > Viridiplantae > Streptophyta > Magnoliopsida > Malpighiales > Erythroxylaceae > Erythroxylum > Erythroxylum guanchezii. Next base: position 37,132,053 of record JAOTAX010000002.1, read on the forward strand.
TGATGAAAATTTTGCATCATGCAGCTAAACAATGATAAATAAGCCACTGACATACCCTACTCTCACACAGACATAATCAGCTTCTTTCACGGTTCTTTTTGAAAAGTAAGAGAGGACCATATGATCAATACGCAAATGGGTTGGATGGTGATCAATAAGTTAAGCCTCCGAGAAGTATTAGAATTGAAGCTGTTAACTTGGATACGACGAAATGCACTATATATGATTGCAGGATATAAAACTGGATAGTAGCTAGCTGTAACTATATAGCTAGGGGTGTCTCATTGCTTATATATAAATTTACGAGCACGGACGTCCAAGCCAGTGGAAAGAACAAAAGTAAAAAGTTGATCGACCATGAAAAGCTATATGAATCCTAATGAAGTGGTGTTGACATTTGCAGGCTCCTTTGTCACACCATAAAGAGAAAAGTAGGCTGGTAAGGCACAAGTTGGTCAAGTTTGCAATCGATGGTCGACATTGCATACATATATAAAGTATTATACAGCTTTATGCATATGGTTGTAGGCATGGTTGGTTCTCAATTCATCAGGTGGGATATGCACTGATGAACCCCACCGAAGACTATACAGATAAACTAGCAATTCTATAATTTAAGCAACAGGGAGAGTATCGTTCTTCCACTCTATCGTACACATGCTGTTAGTGTAGTGATTCAAAATAAATATTCAAGTAAGCTAACTTAAACATGATTTCATGAATGCAGCTACAGGTAAAGGCTTTTATACCGCCGGTACTCTTTGCAGTTTGCTGCTATAAATCATAATTTCAGATCCTTAATTATAAAATAGCCATGTTTAAAAAAACTTAATTATTTAGCTAAGTTAAATTATAAAAATTTATTAAATCGCTCACTTTTTAGTTTAGTTTTTAATTTTTTATTCAATTTACTTTAATAACTCTTATAATTAATAGAATAATTTTATAAATTAATAAATTTTTATAAACTAAAATGAATCAATTAATTTTCATTTAATAATATCTTTTTTAATTAAACTACAAATTTTTCAATAGATAAAATCACTCTCTTTCAATATATTTTAAATTCTTTAATTTATTTAATCTTTAACCGGTTTTATAATAGTCTAATACTTGTTGAATCTTTTACTTTAAACCTCTTGTCTTACTAGTTTAACTTCCGAACTAATTTTTAAAACATTAAAAATAGCTAATTGACATCTAGGAATGCCCATAAGTGCATGTCTAGAAAATGTCAAGCAACGTAATTCCGTTGGAATTTATCAACGATTAAAAAATTTAACCAAGTCAACTGTAAAAATTTTGAAAAGCCTAATTTTCGAGTTCGGTTTTTAAACAAAGTTACAAGTAGATTGATGCCTTAGAAATTAAGCAAAAAGATACTTAATTTTCTATTCAATTAAACATCAGCTAATGAGAAACTGAATTAAAGATAAGAATGCAATATGGTCAATCACTATGATAATTAGCATCTAAATTGTTACCATATAATACTCTCAAACTCTTATAAATCCAAGGATTGAACAAAAGAACAAATTCATAAAAGTTATGAAATATTGTTACGACTTCGTCAATTTCACTTTAAGACGAGCAGAAGTGTCACTAAATCTGCAAGCAAAGGGACTCTAGTTTCATCAAATCAACACTAAAAACCAAGACAACTTGAATTTCCACTAACATTCATAACACATAAATCTACTTTTAAAACAACATTTTTATTAATTACGAATAATTAAAAATAAAATTGCGTATTATTGACCTCTCCAAACTTCACGTCTCAACCAAATTTATTCTAAATGATGTTGTATTCAAAACACATAAACCGTTGGCGAGTCTTCGATGAATAAATTGGCATCCACATGAAACAAGTCAAGGCTAGATTATAACACCATCAAGTTCAAACTAATCATCAAATTGACATTATCGATATCAAAACTCATGTTTTAATTTGAAAATTATCAAATCTCTAATTCTCAAATGAAGAAGTTCAAAATACACGTGTGATATTAGGTCAAATGACCTTTACACAACTCAAATCAATAATAAATTAAATGATCAAATAAGAGGTTTATGATACTGAATACTCCTATTTTTTTAATTAAATTTGACTTTATAATTATATTTATTATTTATAAATTACTCAAACATAGAAATCATGTCTTGATAAAGACTCAATTAATTGAGTAGATTATTTTTAAAATAAAAAGTATTAAGAATATTTTGTGTTATAATCACAATCACGCATACAACATTTTAGTAGATGTCTCGTTGCAGGTGATAAATTTAGGTTTAACTTTACCTTAAAAGGTACCTTGTAAGGGAATATTTGTTGTACATTATAAACTACTTTAATATTCTTTACTTATTCAATGTGAAATTCTTGACACACCCTCTTCAGCCTAGATTAAGGTTGGACATTTGATGGACATATTGGACAAAAGGTTACAACAGGCCAAGCACCCTCACAAGCTATTGAAACAAGTTTTTGACGTTGATACCATGATAAATTTGAGTCTAACTCCACCCTAAAAGGCACCTTGTAAGGGAAAGTTTGTCATATATTTATAAATTACTTTAACATTCTTTATTCGCTCTGAACATCTGATGGACATAATAAACAAAGGATTACAACATGTCGGGCACCACCATCATTGAGACAAGTTTTTGGCTTTGATATCATAATAAATTTGAGCATAATTTCACCCTAAATGGCACTTGTAAGGGTAAGTTTGTCATACATTTATAAACTATTTTAATACTCTTTACTTGCTTAATGTGGGATTATTGCCAGTGAGGTCGAGGTCTAAGAATAGACAGCTTTACCTCTAATTGATATCATTTTTATGCAAATGACATACAAATTAATGATATAATAAGAATTATTATTTTTGTGTAAATAACATATACAAATATAATGAGATAAAAAAGAACTATCATTCTTATGTAGTGAATAGACATATCTAATGAAAAAGATGAGAACTTTTAAATCTAATGAGAAGATATGAGCTTTTTATTATGTTTGTGGGGTAAGCCTTTAAGGTTGAATCATGTAAATTTATTGTCTCTTTTTCACTTTCTTTATTTTCTCTTTTTACTTTATTTAATATCTCATTATGGTGTTAGATTTGTGCTTTTATCAATGTTTTAAACATTAGACCGAAAGTTAAACTAGTAAAACAAGAGATTTACGGTTTAAAAGATTCAACTGGTATTAGACCATCAAAAAATTAGTTAAAGATCGAATAAAAATAAAAAATTTGAAAAATCATTGAAGAAAATTATCCTTACTAAAAATAAAGTTTAATTGAAAAAGGATATTATTAAATGAAAATTAATCGGTTTATTTATGGTTTATAATAACTAATTAGTTTAAGAAAACTAGTCAATTAATTAATAAAAAATTGGTCGGTTCAATATTTTCACTGTTAAACTGATCGAACTTGTTTAGTTTTCAAAACATTGGTTTTTATAGTCATAATTTCTTTTAACTAAGAGTATTACAATTGATTATGTTAAAATCACAGTGTTAACAACCATTGAAGTTAAAATAGCTTGTCATATAGTTATTAGTTGAAATTGTTTGTCATGTTAGTCACTCACATTCGGTACTACATCATCAATCAATCAATATGTCAACTATTCGATCCTAATAACAAGATTATCACCAAACTTCATTATTGCTTATATTAAAGGGGATCTTAGGCTTTTGATATAATCTAACCCCAAAATAATCATGCCCTATGACGTGATATACATAATCTAAATATATATATCATTTTATGTTAAGACCAACATGATCATACTCTATAACGTGATACGAGTTTGACAAGTGCCACTAATTGCCATTTAATCATTGCCTTATACTTTCCATTGTGTTAGCTCTTCTAAGTACTCTCTAACCTGATACAAAGTAGAGATAGCATTATCTTAATGGGGGCTAGGCATAACTATTTACCTTTTCGTCGACCTATAGATGTAAAACGAGTTTAGTATACAAGGACAAGCACTAACACCACCTTCATTGCTTGTCCTTATTTGATAATCATGAACTGTATATATGTTTAATGTATCAAATATGGTCTTTTACAATTCAAACACTTCCCACCTTGTTGCCTCCTAAAGGTAAGTATATATGATTAATATTGATCTCATTCAAATCTAGCTAGCTAGGTCTAAGGTTCAAGCCATACCAATGGTACAGTAATCATTCCCTTCAAGTATGTATGAATTTAACCTTTCCTAATCTTTAATCCTTAAGGTTAGTTTCTTCCAAACATATTTCGGATATCAGATCAACCCCTAGTTACATACTTTTTTCACTGCAACTTCAAATGTTGATTAAAGCTTATCTTCACAAGGGAATTCCAAGATCAATTGGTACTAGTGACAAATTCTTAAGAGACCATCCTCTTGTAGAGGTCAAATTATGGCATTTTGTGTTGGTATGTGAACAAGTGGGACTGGATAAGATGGACTCAACTTTTCCTGATGGTGTAACTAAACATAATCACTGAAATGAACGTGAACTTGGACCCCATGTCCAATTGATCACTGATATTTGGTTTCTTAAGATAGTCATAAAAGTGACAAGGAAGAGTTGATTATACATGTGTGATCTCATATATGTGGTCATTTCACTACCTCATGAGTGCCTTAACATCAAAACATAGTTAAGTGTTAAGAAGCTCAAGATTTTAACTTCTAGTTAGCACTTTCCGTTTTACTCTGAGAAGAGCATTTCTCCGTGGAGACAGTCCTCATGAAAGCTGAAAGTATAACGTCCTTTTTGTAATCAACAACTCTGGTAATTCAAAAGGATGATGACAGCCATTACAAAGTCCTCATAATTATTACCCTCTGCATTATATGCATGAAGAAAGACTTAAAGATATCCAAAGGAAAAAGGAATCATGGTGTTTGGTAGGTGGTCACTCTCATCTCAGCTTTGATGATTACAAATTTGGAAATCAAACTAAATGTTTTCTGGACATGCATTGGTCTTCCCGGTAACGAGTCACTACTGTAGGATACGAAGTCAAAGGATTGACCAGCTAAAAGTAGGTTATAACTACACACCATATGAACTAGTCTTCTAAAGGCATAAAATTAGCTGAAACAAGTATAAATCTAACTATAAAATATAAACATAATTATAAGAGTATGAAAATACTATAATGTTCCATGAAAAAGTACAATATGGATCAACATTTTCCTCTTCGAATAATAGGATTTAGAACAAATGCAACGAACTAATATAAGCTCTCTTCTCTTTTTTATGTCTCATGTTTCGGGTTGATTATAGAGGATTCACCGGGTTCCTTTCTTTTTTAAAATAATGTCCTAAATTTCCGCAAGAGAGCTAGAACATTGGAATGTCATCTAAATGATTACTCTCGATATAGCTACCTATACTTAATTCATGAGAAGTCTCAAGCATTTGACAATTTTAAGTTGTTTAAGGCTAAAGTTGAAATTTAACTTGGTAAAACCATTAAGACCATAGGATTCGATCATGACGGTGAATACTATGAAAGGTACAACAGATTGGTAAATAACGTCCAAGTCCATTTGCTTAATTCCTAAGTGAGTTTGGGATTATTCCACAATACACCATGTTTGTTTCTCCAAACATAAATGGTGTAGCAGAGAGATGAAATAGAATCCTTAATGGTATGAAGTAAGATTAGTCATATCTCTTTACTTAATTTTTGATGAGGAGATGCATTAAAGACCGTAATGTACATACTGAACATAATTACTAAAAAACCTACAAACAAAACCACTTATAAGTTATGAACAAGTACGAAATCATTCTTAAAGTATTTATGTGTTTTAAGGACGTCTAGCTGAAGCAAGGTTATATAAGCCAAATGAAAAGAAATTGGATGCAAGAATTGTTAGTAGTTATTTTTTAGGATAATCAGAAAGATAAAGTTAATGACTTTGTCTTTGAGTTTGGGGGAGAAGATAAGGTTAATGACTTTGTCTTTGAAGAGGAGTCAATCAATGTTTCTCTTCCTGTAGTTGTTGTTGATCATAATCAAGTTTTTATTCCTAATTGATTCAATAACAGCCATACAAACACATTACAACATTGAGCTTACTACCCATTAAAATCATCTAACCATTCCTCATACCATTGTTGGTGAGAAGCATAAGAATCAAACTCAACAAACTCAAATTTAAGTAAAACTAATGCCTTTAAGAAGATACATAAGGGAATGGAGAAGTGAAATTCTAAATAGTTATGATGTATTTCTCCAAGAATATAAGGTAAATGTTGACTTAGTAGGAGATGGTCCACTCACCTTCCATACAGATATTATAATTTCTAACTCTCATAAGTGGATTAATGCTATGGGCGATGAAATTCAAACCATGTGAGACAACTATGTTTGGGATCTTTTATCATTGCTTTAAGGTGTGAAACCTATTCGTTGTAAATATATTTTTAAGACCAAAAGAGACTTATAATGCAATGTAAAAAGATATAAGACTAGTCTTGTCACCAACGTATTTACCTAAAAGAAAGGCACTGACTATAAAAAGATATACTCTTCAGTTTTATCAAAAGACTCTTCTAAGACTATTATAGCACTGGTGGTGTATTTTGATGTTGAGCTATAATAGATAGATGTAAAAATAACTTTTCTTAAAGGTGACGTTAAGGAAACAATGTATAAGAAACAACTAGAGGGGCAAAATTTGAAGGAAACTAATTGTTTGTAAACTTAAGAAATTCATCTATGGGCTCAAGCAAACTTCACATCAATGGTACCAAAATTTTCATCAGGTTGTTCTCTCATTTGGCTTTAAAGTGAATGTTGATGAAAATTGTGTGTACCACGAGTTTTAAGGGAGTAAATTCATTTTCTGAGGCTTATATGTTGATGATATTTTGCCTGTCAATAGTGATATGGAACTGCTTTGAGAAATCAAGACATTTCTTTCGTAGCAATTCAAAATGAAAAATCTTGGTGAAACATTCTTCATATTAGAGACCTAGATTTACCATGATCGTCTACGAGGATATCTAAGATTATCACAAAAGGGTTACATCAAGAAGGTGTTGCAACGATTTGACATGCAAAATTTTAGACCATATGACACCCTTGTATCTAAAGGAGATAACTTCAATCTGAAACGATGTCCGAAAACTAAAACTAAATCCAAGTTTATGTAAATATCCCTTACACACAAGTCTGCACCCGTCTTGACCTTTTTTACAGTATTGGAATGCTTGGCAGACACCAAAGCAATCTAGGAAGAGAACATTGAAACTAAGGATTATATGGTCTTATATTATATTTCTTCTTCTCAAACAATCCTTTAGGCAAGATTTATTTCAAAGTTCTATCATATGAGAGCCTTTAGAAAAGAGTTCTTTCTAGTATATACATTATAAAGAACATCTTCGTGACATGTTTTCCACATAGAAACTGTTCACCTCTCTAGAAGCGTTTATTAAAGTAAGGGACAAGTGAGTGAGCAACATCAAATGGTGTATAGCCAATAGCGAGACAATGAAATATGGTTGGTTGACTGGCGTCCCGATGGGCCCCTGGTAGATTCAATAATACATTAGTTCCATTGGAGAAAGAATGGGGGAGAGGCAATTCTTAAATTGGCTAGGAAGATCCATCAAAAGACACAGGCAAACAGTTTAAGCACCAACAGACGTTGTAACCATGAGAAACAGAAACCTGAAATCCAATCGAAACAAGCTGCACCTTTTTCACAGTTTTGACGTAAAAATTGCTGCCACAAAATCTAAGGGTATGTTTTTGAGTTTAGGATGAAATAGAATGAAATAGCAATTAATGAAACATGAAGTGGAATGAAATAGAATATGATGAAATGAGTCACTCCATTGTTTGAAAGTTTAAATAAAATAAGAGAAGATTTGAAAGGCAAGTTATGTCATTCTATCTTTGACCCCCCAATTCAGGAGGTCACAAAATATTAAATTTTGGATCAGAGGATGGCTTTCAAAGTCATCAATTGTCATTCCATCTTGTTTTAAAATAGACTTCCAAACAATAGCCTGAGTTATTTAGGCCATTTCATTCCATTCCCTTCCATCCCTCCATCCACATCCAAACATACCCTAAAGGCCTACATGTGAAGATAGTGAAAAGGGTTCGAGCTATCTCACTGCGCACGAAAACAAATCAATAGGTTCTTGACGTTTAACCACACTAGTCTTAAACATTATACATGTAGCTTTGGTAAACTCTTTCGTAACTAGCATCTGAAGGAGTCATAGAAGGTATTCCAACTTGAGACTTACCGCGAAAGAGCTGAGACAGCAATCGACATCACTTAACAAGACTTTGCTAGAGATTCCAACTTTCACCAATGTAACAAAAACCTCAATTATCAAATATAATTTGTCTGATATAGTAAGATACTTAGAAAGAAAACAATATCCAATAAACAAAAAATGCCTGGAAGTCTTCTACAAAACAAAATTCATAGGCAAACACGCTTTAGATTCTAAACCATGACTATCATCAGAAAAATCACAGTTACATAAATATGTTAGGCCTTGAAGCTTTGTATGTGGTCTTCAGCTTCCTGGTTGGTGGTCTAACCTTCCTGAACACCAATGGGAACTTGATCTTGGAGTTGTGGAACTGTTTCGTGCTTTCCCTCTTGCATAGCTTAGCAGGGACGGTTGCAGTCTTTATGATCTGAATGCAAGGAAATCTAACCCTGTGGCGAGAGGCCATCTCATTGTACATCTGCTCAACAGCACCATTGAGAGTGGTATCACGAAACTCCTTGTACATGTTGTGGTAACCTGTTCTGCTTTGGTAACGCAGCCAAATACCATAATTCTTGATCTTGGTGGGGTTCTTCTCAAAGATCTTCAAATGTTCACAAGTGTAAGCCATTTCATAAAATTAAATTAGAACTCTAACAAAAAACCTATAAAAAACATTAAGTCAAGAGATAACAGATGGAAAAATTACCACCTGTCCTAAAACATATGCAGTAACTTATTTCATCTTCCATTGATAAACAAAAGATGCAAATCAGTATGAGATACACGATGCAAGTGCATTAAAAAGATTAGCAAACTGTTAAATGTAGAAGCAAAGTATAACACTACATAAAACATTATACCAACCATCAGATGTCATTGGTCAAAGTAGTTTATTCTATCAATGAGCTTGTACTACCCAACCATCAGATGCCATTGGTCAAAGTAGTTTACCGTATCAATGAGCTTGTACAAGAAACAATGTATAAGAGATAATATAACACAATTAGTTCCACTCCATCAATGTTGGTTGCTAGCAAGAAAAATGAAAAAATGCGTTCTTTTCCCAATTCAGTTTCTGAAAAATGCAGAAATAATATAGTCGCACAGCTTATCACCAGAAAATTAAAATTATGTAGTTGCTCCAGTGTTCCCCCAGAGCCATAAATTCAGAGTAGCCAAGGGGAGATAGAAAAACAGCAACACAACTAATGTTGCTTCAAGGGAACGAGTCATGTGGGCATCGAAAAGTCCACCGACCAGATAATGAAGCATTCCAAACTACTCCCAAGATTCCATTTTACAAGTTTCTAAGCACATAATATGCCAACAGACAATCCAAGAAAAAGCCAATAACTAAGAGAAATGAAAACAGAGAAAAAGATGTCTTAATTTGATCGCTGTCTCCCAATGTTTTTACAAGAGACATGAAGTTTAACATGCAGCAAACATAAACATGAAAACATTTACGGAGAACCTTAGGCAGTAATCCATGCAATTCACATAATTTATCATAGGTAAATTCACATAATTTATCATAGGTAACTAGACTAGATCATATGTCACAAGCAAGCAACTGACTAGAACATTCACTCTCAAGGCAGAAGGCATTTATACCTCATTGATGGCGAGGACTTGGCCGTTGCTCTTCTTAACCTTCTTCAGTTTCCTTAAAAAATACCTAAAACAAAGCAACAAACAAATGTCACAAAAACCAAACACCAAATCCTCCTTTGACTCGAAAAATCATTTGATCCGACTTACCAAAACTTAGACTTGGCCCTAACTTCGTTGGTGGCCCAAAGCTTCATGCGATAAATCTTAGGATGCTCATCACTCTCCGTCGGCAGCGCCCTTCCGACAACCTGGTACTGGTGAAACTACAGCACCCAAAAACAAAAATAATCAGAACTCCAAATAAGCAACATCTTTCAAAACGCAAATTCAATATGAAAAAAGACAGATAAAAATGAGACTTCCTATCTCATTCCTCACAGAGAAACAAAGGCAATTTCACTCTTAATTAAGAAGAATAATCAGAAGAACTTGGAAATTAACATGGGTCTGTTACCCTGAAAGAACCCATTGTTTCGAGTGGGAAGAGACGGTACACAGCTAAGCAGTCCCAACCTAGACGACGTGGAAGAGTTTTGCTTCTAATCCTTATATATGTCGACATCGCACGTAAAACCCTAGATCCCAAATTTGATATCAAACGGGGCTTAGATTTTAGGGTTTCGTAGAGCCCGACCCAAACCACCCATTAACCCAAATATTTTTTCTTTCCAGAACTAGGAAAGGATGAGATTGCAGCGGGCCGAAGAGCATTCGCAGTCGGCCTGCAAACATAGAAAAATAGGTCCCCAACCTCAAAAGTTACATCCTGCCAATGCGCAGCTTGTTGCTTCATCCGAGTTAGCTTTCAAGGTTTCCTCAAGGATCTTGAACATAGCATTGTGTGTTAGAAGCTGTTCCTCAATCTCAGCAACGCAAGTTTCACCAATAAAAATTGTATAAACCAATTTAAAATGAGAAGCTGATGTTGTTCGTTAGCGGTAATATACTGGCTGAAGAGATATTTAAGGCTACAATCATCTGTTCAAACAAAGAAATGGCAACCCAAGAGATAGTGTTTTCATTTCTGGCAAAGCTAAGACAAGAGCCAGATTATCAAAAACAAGTATATTTAAATCGATTCGAAAAAGAAATCCCTTATTGAAATAAGCAATGGAATAATCAGCTTGCTGTTATAAAAACCGAAACTAAAACTTAAGAATATTTGGGAGAGGAGAATTCTTCTTATAAAATATGGTATCACTTAC
>JAOTAX010000002.1:37143240-37153450 GCA_025629825.1 Erythroxylum guanchezii
AAGCTCACTAGTCATATTTCATCAAAAAGATTAAAAAAAAGATCACTAATCATAATATTCATTCAAGTTGAAATCATTAAAATCAAGACATTTTAAATGGATCGACCGGTTCTTTCTTTCACTGATTCAGCGGTTTTTACCGGTTTGACCACAAAATGAATGGTCAATCACTCACAAAAAATAAGAGCTAAACCGAACCGTTTCATATTCCGAGTCACCGGTTCCCCGATCCGACCGACCGATTCGGTCCCATTTTTAAAACACTGGTGAGATCAGTAAGCAGTCAGGCTATCATTCTATAACTCCACACAAACTTATATCAATGGCCTATTGATCCCAAAAACTCTTGCAACTCCTTCACATTACTGTATCAGCTAACACATAACTCCATAAGGCTTGAATCCAGGCTAAGATAATCACGTTTTGCAAATGCAGCCGTGGCCATTTATTATTATGATGGAAGAAAGGCTAAAGATGGAGAATCATCCCTTCCAGACGGAATCAGGGTGGTTTGGAAGACCAAGTTGAAGACGGAGAATCATCCCTTCTGCCAAAATCAGGGTGGTTTTGGAAGATCAGGATTCGAACTAGATCGAGTAGATAACCTTCAACCAACGTGTTAATCCAATAGTTCTATTCGTTCCTTAGTCGGTTCCTCTCCTATGTTTAACCAAACCAATTGAACTGCATCACCTAGAAATCAGATTGGCCCTGTCAATAAGATCAGGCGTTTGAAGCAATCAGGCTATCATTCTATAACTCCACACAAACTTACATCAGTAGGCTATTGATCCCAAAAACTCTCGTAACTCCTTCACATTACTGTATCAGCTAACACATAACTGTCTTAATCTTGTCTTGATCAATAGCGATTCCTTTGTCTAAACTACATGTCCCAAAAAGGAAATTTTGGTATGACCACATAAAAATTTAAATGCCTTGACGTAGTAGTGGTTATCTTAGAGAAGCTGAAGGGTAAGATGTAGCTTGAAAGATAGACAGTATACCCAAAGGGCATTGTAGATTATTCACTGCTAATTGAAAAGTTGATGGAGCATTTGTGAATTCAAAGAGCATTCCAGCGAATTCATAATGGCCTCAGTGCGAAAGGCAATTTTGTGGATGTCCATGGGGTTAATGCGTATTTGGTAATAACCTAAATGTAAATCAATTTTGGAGAAGATAAAGACACCATGTAATTCGTCAAGAAGTTGGGTAGGTGAATTTTTTGTTTACTAGACTCACTTAAAGATACAATTTCTTTAAATTTCAGTTTTCGATCACGAAGACAAATTAGAAGATTTAAAACAAAATGTCAAAACCAGTTTCACTATTGAACCGATAAGTATAACACAGCAATATTAGGCGTAACCCATCATTGTATTAGTAATGAACAAAAATTCTTCCATGATAGAACTCCTACATAAGTTCAACATAATAATTGATGAATGGTCTAGGCAAAACCATAGAACACCTGAGATTCACTTGAAAAATTGCGAAAAGCTGGTAAATACGCTCAAAGCCTTCTTCCTCTTCTACCGCCCTTTCTGCGGGTGCTATCAGTTGGGATAGGAGTCACATCCTCTGCAAAATTACATACAAGCAAACATCATTATCTCCCTATTTTTCAAATTAAATTACACAGGACTTGCAGCAAAGCAGGACAATCAAAACAGTGTAAAGGATAACAAGACGTCAAAAATGATGGCAAAACATTAAGACATGTCTAACAATAGATTCGGAAACTGTCACTAAAGGTCAACAACAAAACAACTCAGATTTTTCCCAGTGTTGATCTTTGTGAATACAGGACATGATAAGACTTTATATTCTTTTGTAACAATCTATATTGAACATGTATGTCAAGCTAGACATGCAGAGGGTGTGCATCCTGCCTAGTATTCTTAACAAGGAACTACTTGCCGATTAAGAAATAAACAGAATATAAAATCCTGTTAAACTGAACATGTACCTCTAATAACACCAAGAAAGTGCCAGTAAATACAAACTAAACAACAAAGGTTTTGCAGCAGAAATAACCCACAGAAGACCTTTATGTACATCAATTGCAAGCATGCAGCAAATCAAAAAAAATAAATGGAGCACAAGGTAGTACCTATACGACCAATCTTCATCCCTGAACGTGCAAGGGCACGAAGAGCAGACTGAGCACCCGGACCAGGTGTTTTTGTCTTGTTCCCACCTGTAGCACGGAGCTTGATATGAAGGGCAGTAATACCGAGTTCCTGAGTCATTCAAATCAGAAAACAGTCAGTACAGGCAATGATACGATTCATACAAGCTGCAAACTGAGAAACAATGGAGAAGAATGAAATTGCAACTCATCATTGCAGTTAAGAGAACCAGTCATCAAAGGATGCCTGATAATATGTTATTTTCAAGTAAGAAACGATGGGTGAAAAGAAAAGGCTACCGAAGGTAGTTACAAAGAAGGCAGAATTAGTGATAAAGGTAGGGATGGCAATGGGCGGGCTGGGCCGGCTGACCGGTCTACACTATTTTTTTAAAAACCTTTAACAATACGACGTTGTTTTGCACATTCCAGTCGGGTCACATATCAGGCCGGGCCAAGATTGCCATCCCTAGGTAAAGGTCCTTCAAGAAAGCTTTGTGGTCTAAAATTAGTTCAGAAACATTTCATCCAAAGGTAAAAGAATTTCAAAGTACACGAAGCCAACAGTCCAACTATAAGAAAATATGCCTCAAGTGCCTTAAGGGAAAGCAAGTAGCTTTTCCCTTGGTAGCAAGACCTAGTGGTAAGGACAACTACTATAAATTCTAAATAAAAGTTATGGATAAGTTTATCAATTGATATGTTAAATAACCTTGCATCGTTGGGCAACATCTTGAGCTGCAAGCATGGCAGCATATGGTGAAGACTCATCTCTGTCAGCTTTAACCTTCATTCCACCTGTTTCAGAAAACAGACTTAGAAATAACAGTAACTCCACAAAATATAAGTAATGAATAAATGAAGAAAAGTAAGACCATATACCAATAACATTCCGAAGAACATCACAATATTCGAAGGGAATTATGAACTAGATAAGTCACAACAAATAGATTCACATACGCCCAAACAGGTTTTCATTCTTTCTAGTTGCACAACAATTTGATTCACAAGCGTGTAAATTTATAATCAAACAATCCTGAATGAATAATATCTTTCAATAGTTTCACTAGTTAGCTGTGAGGTTTCAATCTATAACAATAAGTATTATTTGTAATAAATAGAATAATATTATAAATACAATACGACAAAATTACTTACCAGTAATGCGAACAAGGGTTTCCCTTCCAGAAAGATCAGTTACATGCTGCAGTTTAAGGGGAACCAGATCAGTTTACAATTGAAGATCAAGTATTGGATACTACTACAAATTGGCAAAAACACCTCCATCACTTACGATGAATGTGTCGTTAAATGAAGCATAGATATGAGCCACACCAAAAACATTCTCGCCATCCCTCACTGCAGGTCCAAGAGTCACATTTTCTTCCTTTGGTTCTCTAACCTTTCTTCTCGACTAGAGATCACGAGCAACAAATCCAAGAATGACCAAGTCAACAACCAATACTACTTTTGGATAACAAACCTCAAAAAGGCACAAGATATATCTTCAAAAAGAATGAAGCAATCCAATATGACCACATAAACTCAAAACCATCACCACTAACCACAAGGCAAAGATGCAGAAAGCTAGCATTCCCATACCTAATAAGCAGCAAGTTATAGCGAATTTCGAGAAAGCGGAACCTCTCACACATAAACTAACGTCAATGAGAGGAAAATTCTAGCATGAAAAAAAGGATTAATAGTAACAAGAGATGTAGATAGAGTTACCATGGCTGCGGAAGCGAGAGAGCAAGAAAGAAGGATGCTATCAGCTCGGTGTTTGCTATTAGAATATGAAAAACCCTACTAAACGAAGTGCTGGATCTGCTTCTCACCTATTGTTATATGTAGAGGACGACTAGGGTTTTACATTGGGCTAACACATTTAAATAGAAAAAATAAATGTTTCAAGTAAGTCAAGAAGAGGCCCAAAATGGATCGAAGACAAGGCTCTCATTCTAAACCATACGAGATGGCAAAAAAGCTCGAACTCGGTCAGACTACAAAATGACAAAACAATGTCGTTTTGTTATTTTAAAAAATAATAATTCGGGTCTCACAACTGTGGGCTTGGGCTCGAAAGAGTAGGAGTCGGCCCAAGTCTAGCTTGGACGTTCAATTTGCATCATTTTTAGGTTTAATTTCTTCCCTTTATTATTATTTTTAATTCTTTTTAAATCTTAATTAGTCTAATTAATGAATAATTTCTTTAAATCTTAATTTATGTATACTTTTTTCTTAATTTTGGTTCAAATAAATTTATTAAAACATTTTCTTTTTATTTTGATAAAATTTAGGTAAATAAATTTAGGAATTAATAGAAAATTTCTTACAATTCCTTTGTTTACAAGAGGACGATCAAAGCCCTTTGATGACCAAGAACCTTTTGGTCGTTTCTTTACTAATATAAAAGACTATCCGCTTTATCAAAATCTAAAGGTCTTAATGTATCCAACGTCTTTTTTGTAATTATTGATTTACGTTTTTTTTATTCGAAAAAATTCTGTAAACAGATCAAGCGAGCACACTTCTCCGAGAGCTCAATTACATTCTTTCTTGTTTACTCTTATCTTTTTGATTTAAATCTTGGAGTCTAATTTTAAATACCTTACTCTCTCCCTATAGTTGCCTTCTTCTCTTTTCCATAACCACTTGCTTTACAAACAATAATTGCATCTTCCTTTTCCTTTTGCAAATTGCTTTACCCTTTGAAGTAAAGGCTCGCCATTACAAGTTAACCTTTCATTATTTGTTACTTTTTTCTCTCATTGGTTGTGGGGACCAAACCAAGTCAAGGTATTGTGAAGTATGGGCTGTAGTTGCAATGATGATCATTGAGAGCTAATTCATGACACGAAAAGATACTCCTTTTGAAATCTTCATTTTTAAAGCAAAACAGTAACACCATAGCAAAAGGAAGTCAAAAGAAGCTATCCTGTTTCATACAATACCCCTTAAATCAGACCCCTCACTTGGATAACCTGGATTGCAAGCAGAATTCAATCCAACATATATAATTTTTACACGTGTAGTCAGATCACTGGCTGACTTTAGTTTGGTAATGGAGGCCGACCTCGTCCCATGGTGAATCCTCTGGTTCCATCAGGCATTTTTGGGCCCGGGGGCGGCTTTGATGGCTCAATGGTATGAGTAGTTCCATGTCCTGGGAAAACTAATGTTAACAAACGCTAAACAACAATAGAAATGAAATCCAGAAAAAACGGCAAGTAAATTACCCATCCCATTAGTGGGATGATGCTTGTTCTTTCTTGTTCTCCGGTTTCGACCTTGTTGACCTTTTTTCTCCTTTGATAAGTGATCCACTACCTGATGTATAGTCGACACGGACAACATAAATGAACTAAGACAAAGATGGTAATGATTTCTCACGGTCTGCATCACAAACAATTCTTACTATTCTAGCTCCATTTTGCAAATGAATAAAAACAAACTACCATCCTCAATTCTAAATAGTTTTCTACATGCTCCCCGCCCCTAATAGCCGAAGATTGGCAAGAGCTTTTCCTCGTCTAAATCTTAGGAAACTTGATGAGTTGGTCCACCAACACGTCCTACTTTTACTGCTATAGCGGGAGTTACTCCCTGTATATATACTATAATACCACTCAGAACCCAGAGCAAATCCGAGTTTGTTTGATAATTTGGCTAGCATTATCAACTTGACTTTAGATCACTGAACCAACGCAAAAACAGTCATGACTCATGAACAACCTCAAACATCAGCCCACATACGGTCACTCACATGATCCTAGTTTAAACCCACAGGATACAGAACCTAAAATGCTTGAACACGTGAACTGATAAAGGCTCCAACTGAATGTTTACCTCTTCCTCAGAAGCCTCATTGGGATGCTCACTGAAGTTATGATTGACCTCATCTCCAGTCTGACTTGATACATGGCCAGCACCATTCTTTTCAGAGTCATGATCTCTCCAAAATTGTTTTCTCGTTCCATATTTCCCCTAAATCCAGAAGAGCAACATCAAACCTGAATATAATCGACTATAGACTACAAAAAGCGAGCACTCACCATTCGCGAAATTAGCTTGACCCTCATGCCATTTCTCCAATCCTGTTCATTGTTCAAAGTAGCAACCTGCTCCAAATTCCAGAAGAAGTGATGAATTGAATTCATTAACCAGTCATTACAAATCCATAAAAAGAACTTTTATTCTAATCTGAGACTCACAGATCTTTCAGCAGCCTCCACAGAATCATACTCCACTATTGCATGCACCTACATTCCGGAAACCAAAGAATTGAATAGGGATAGTTTTGTTAAAAATAATATCGTCCAGAGACAAGCTTACAGAAGTAGAATTAAAGTTTTTTCATTCACAACATAATGTTCCTAAAACAAAATGCTTGTTTACAGAAAATGAATACAAAAAAAGAAACGAAAAACACCTTGGCTCAAATTGAAAGCAATTTCATGTAACATTCTAGTTGAAGGTGTTTAAATACGAATATGTGATAATAAAGCAGGCTGAAATCAGGTACAAGTAATTTTATAACATCACTAGCATATTTCTAGTACTCTTTCATATAGAAGAGGCATATTTTTCAACTAAAATACTAAAGGGACAGTTGAAAAGCACAAAATTAACGTTTTCCTACAAGTAGAATATCATGAATGCACCATTACATATTCCATCTATAATGCAATAAAAGCAACAAAAAAAACTCAGACACCATTTCATTTAGAAGACACAGTTGTCCAAGCATAGGCCAACAAGAAATTAACAGAATGGAAATTGGGAAAATAGTAAAGTAGTTACCCCATAGTGAAAAAAACATGATTATAGATAACACTAAAAAGCTAGAAAATGCAAATTCTCAACCGATAGGATATTAACATGCATGCCTTGTTACTGATCAGAATATCCGATTTGCTTCCTTTTTTTGACTCTTCCACAGCATGTGGGTCATGGATGGAGATTTTCTGTATCCTGCAATGTTTAGAAAACAAAAAATGATGATCAAACCAGCAATGCATTAGGAAAACATAGAATATGTTAAAAAGCATACTTTCCAGCTCCACCAAATATTTTCCGGATATCATCTTCTGAGTGATTGTTTGGAAGATTCTCTACCAGAACAGTGCAAAACTGGCCCACATGTTGCAGGTTAAAAGCTTTCCAACATTACATACCAAAAAGAGTGAAAAGATATATTAAGAAACCTGAATTGAAATACCTTTGGATCTTTAACCTCATTCGAAGGAAAAGGATGAAGACGTTTCACCTTCTTTCCATCTGAACTTACAACCTATAAATTAAGGGGAGATGACTATGACTCTATTTTCCCCCCGATGAACAGAACACCAGAATTGATGTTGCATAGTTCAACTAATGTGGAAAGTCATAATGGAAAAGACATTGAGTGGGCTTTTTACCAGAAAAGAAGATTCCCTAAGTGCATCCACAGTAGTTGTAATGTCTCTGGTGAGCTTTTTCATTTTCCTAAAGGAAGCAATAGTTGAAATAGGAACTGCAAGAAATACATGAAGTGAATTCAAAACATAAGCAATTCACAAGTTGGGTAGGAGATTTGAAATTAGAAGTAATCACCAGAATAACAGTTTACAAAGGTGCAGAGAAACTTTCCATGGTTTGCATTCTTCAAGCAACCACAGAAAAAGAGCATGCTGAGCGTGTGAATATATTGATGTTATATTATTGATTATTATAAATGTTGGGAAGAAATCATTTACTAGAAGCTCTGACTATGGACCATGAGAAAACAACCGAGGGTACCAATTCTGCATCCTCTACAATCATCACAAAACTAAATATCTCTGTTTAAAACCATTGATAAATGTCAAAAGCATGCCTGGGTTTCAAAGAAGTGTGCATAGTTGTATGGAAAATAACCATCTGTTCTATGCAGAAGCTGTTCCACATGGTTACGAAGCCTCTTAGGAACCGTAAACCAGGGCAAGGACCATAGTTTGTTTAGATAGGCAAGAGGAAAGATGGTTCAAACTTCAAAATATTGATCTTTCAGAAGAAGCTAGGGAAGTGCATCAATGGGAGACAAAGCAGAAGCTTGTTATCAGTTTTAAATTCATCTTTGTGACTATAAAAATGAATGAACGTAAATCATAAAGAAGAAGGGAAACACAGATCAGAAGTAAACAATTAGCAACATCCATGGAAAGCTCATAATTGTAAAGTTGTTTGGGAAGAACAATGACGTTTCAACATTTTTGGATATTAAGACTGTTTTAGAACTCACTTAGAAGCCTCAAAATACATTAATAAGTGACAACTGTTAATAGAGATGGAATCAGACGGAATATAGCTGCTAATCATGAAGATCAAGCCCTGATGTTCGGCACAACAAAAACAGGCCGCACCAGGAAAACATCTGGGCCAAGCCATCTCTCAGAAGTACCTGTTTCAATTCTTCATCTTCCACATCTCTATTCTTAAACTTCCAATGGTCGTTAAAGGAAACAAATTCTTTTAATAAACAAATTGATCACGGAAAATGGAGGAAAAAGAAGGGTTTTATCAGGAAGTAGTAACCTATTTCAGGATTATCCAGGCTATATTTGACAGAGGACAAAACAAAATGTACGAATCAGGTTATAGGACTATTGTATGATCACAACTATTCCACTTTAAGGAGGTCAGTTCATAATGTAAGCATAAGTGGAAGTAAAACATTGATTATAGTCACTTCCAGTTTTCAAACCACTGAATTAGCCCCTTTCTTGGGTGAAGATTCTGTTTTGAAAACGACAATTCCTAGACACTAAAATGCAGCACGCGCATCATAAGAAAAATAGCCAGTCAAAACCTTATACACAGGCCGGTATCCTGTGCTCAGTTATAAATAATCAAGAAATAGAAAAGAAAGAAAGAAAGAAAGTACTTACCAAAGCCTTCCTTGTGCTTCTTAATCAAGCTTATCAGGTGTTTGTCAGTGGCCAAATTTTCATCGCTGAAGTAATACTCAACCTGCGACATCAGCAAACAGCTTCCATATAGCATTCACCAAAATCAAATATAAGGACCTTCAACAGTTTCAAAAAAATAAATGAAAGGGCCTGCAAAACACATAACAGAATCTTGAAAAATCACCTGCTTGATGATTCTCTGCTTGAGATCCTGAGTTTGAACATGACCGTGATCGGGATCCTCATCGTGGTCGTAGTCTTCATCAGACCTGGAAACGTGAATCTCAGCGAAGGAGCCTTCATGTGTTCCGACCGGTATGACCTGAGGCGGCGGCGACGATGTCTCTTGGGGGACGTCGGTGGGCCCTGTTTCTCCGTCCATGCCGAGGCGGAGGAGGAGGAGGAGAAAAGAGAGAAATGGAAAGACCTCCTGTCCCGTCCCCTGGCCTTCTCCCATTCCTTTTTATAGGGACACTACAGTAAACGGTTCCAAGTTTCATTACGCCTTTTGGCTTCGACGACAGCTGGTCCCCCTAAACGACAACGTCATACTATGTTTCATTTTAAATACAGTTTGCATATATATATATACGGTGACGTTTTGCCAGTTAGATATACTTATTAGAGACATCAAAGGACAATTCTGTCTCTTTCAACATGTTTAGTGCACTGAGTAACTCGTGCTAATGTTTCGCTTAATCTTATGTATGTTATACATGAGATTTAATAAAATAGAGGAGAAACTCGTTAATAAAAATAGAGGATATGATCTTATTACTTAAAACATAACCTAAGCTCGGATTAAAGATATGAATACCAATTTGTATCGGTTGGTATCATGTCAAAATTGGTATAAAATAAAGGGTCAATTATATTGGATTTAAATATCGGTTGGTATCAGCTAATTCGATTAAATAGTGTCCAATATTGAAAATTTTAAAAAATATGAAAATTTTTTTGCAAATTTTTTAAAATCTTCCTCTCTCTCTCCTACCTCTCCTTCTTCTTTTTTTAAAATTTTTTTAATTAGTTATTTTATTTACTTCAACTTTTATAATTATTGTTAATTGTTAATTTTTGTTTTTAAAATAATATAAATATTTTTATTACTAATAATAATTATAAATTAAATAAAACTTAAAAATAA
>JAOTAX010000002.1:37169887-37187024 GCA_025629825.1 Erythroxylum guanchezii
AGGAGGATAATTACAACTTAAAGTTCACAAAATTTCAAGAATGAAATTTGACGGTGGATGTGGAAGTAGCTGTTGCAAGCTCAAATTACGCTGATATATTAGCCATGCCATGGAAAGATTTATCCGATATAAAAGGGGTTTGAAGTCTTCCATTAAGCCATCAATAGTTAGGTGCATGATTTGGTAGGATATATTAATAAGTTTTTCTTTTTCACTGTTGTCGTTTACCATTCTCTTCTGAGCTTTCCTGTGCGCAGGGAAAGCTCAAAATTGGAAAAAAACACGAGAGCTGTCAATAGTAGCAGCAGAATTTGGTTTTCAGCATAGTAGGATAAGTTAATCCAGTCCAGGATACCTGCAATCAAATGTCTCCATGAATCGTCTTCTGAAGCAGTCGTTATTTCGATCAGGTGACTGACTTGATTGGTGTATCCTTAGCTTCCCTCGCTTGGATTCGTACCGACAAAAGAAGCAATGCATGGATATGGTCCTCCAAAGTATGCATATCATGCTCCTGAAAAAAAGTGTTTTTGGATCAATTCAAATCTGCACCTTCAAATCGTGCATTCCACGTAGTCCCAGTGCCCTGTGCTCATTCGTTTCTGGGCTTACGGATAAGTTGATTGATGACAGGATGTGTTCAGAATTATTCTTTTAGAAGCGCAGTGAGTAAATCTTTGAATTGATAGAATAGTCTTTAAATCACGTTAATCGGATACTCCGCTTAAGATAAGCCTTATATGACAGGCTCAATCGAAAGAGCGTAAATGGAGATTCAAATACATGACCTTTTGATCCTATGCTCTTTTATTTTATCAACTCGATCATCCCTTAGGGACAACAGAATATCAATCTACTCGCAACTATTTCTTTTACTTCTTGACATTGATTAAAAACAAAGAGTACTTAAACCAAACAGCAAACTAACTTAATATAATATTGAGATAAATATTTATTAAAAATAAATATTTATCTCATATATTTTATTTTATAAATTGATTAAATAAATATGAAATAAAGAATGTATAAATGTATGAGTAATCAATTAGTTGCAAGGCATGAATCAAGCGAAATGAACACAGAGAAACTAAAAGAAAAGGAATGATACATGATAATTGATGTTACATTGAAAGATCTATTTGTGCTTATCTAGTTTGATACGAGCTTATTCTGCAGTCATTTCTCACGTGGGATTATACTCTCTCTTCACCTTGCATGTTTAATTGGCGACAGGTGCCAACTTGCGCTCCATTAGACTTGCAACCAGTCCTGTATCTGTGCTTGTGATAGATTGAATTGCTCTGAAATAGCATCACATTCTAATGCATGATCATTGCATTCACAACTCTTTTGCTCCTGCAGTCTCTCTTTGCTTGCTTAGCGAGCCCTCACACACTAAGTTGCTGACACACCATTGCTAAGTGCTGTCGCTTTATTGACACTGACTATGCCTATTTCACGGATTTTAATGGCAACGAGGAAGTCATTTGCACCACAAAGCATTCTAATTATCTTCATACCTAACTTTGATACTTAGTGTATATATATATACACGTGTGCTTGAGCGCATATACTTAAGAAATAACCTTTCTACTAGTTAATGTAATACGTAACGGTATCTTAGTTACGTATTCGGATTGAACGTGAAAGAGCAAGGAACGAAGAAATGAGGAAAATATCTGATTTCGATCTTCGTAACTTCAAATGAGTTTTTTGAAGTCGAAACGAGCGCGAATCCACCGCCACCTTTATGAGAATTGCTCTCCGGGTCGCGAGTAAAGTCTTTTTACAATTTTATCAAAATGTAAGCTCTCGACACGAGCTAGAGAATCCTTATGCTTACGAGTGATATATGAGTAACTGCAGGAGACCTTAACTTTTATATATAGCATTTATCTCGGGCTTCTCCATTGCAAGATCGATATGGGTCCGGTTCATACTGATTATGATCCATTTTTCACACAGACTTCGACCCATTGATTTAGATCATTTATTAGACAACTTTATTATCTTTATCTGAATTAAATTACGTAACTTAACCGTAAGTTATTGAAAAATAAAAAATGCAATTAAATGTTGTCCAACTTTATGGGAAAGGACAAAATTGTTCAACATTCATCCCCTTAGACAAGCATTAATTAGAGTTTTGACTCAAGTTTAAAAACAATTTAAAAACTCGATTAAACCTCACTACTGAATTAGTTGACTAGGTTTAAAAACAAAACATTTGATCCAAAGTTAATGAAAGTCCATCATTTTGTCCTGCAAAGCTTTTGATACCGAACAGTATCAAATGCATGCATCATGTGCGACACAGATCTAATACAATCAGGTATACCTAATACCTCACTAATATGAATGGGGAAATAGAGTGTGACAAACTAGGATGATATCTTTATTGTCTAAATTATATCATCTTCATTTGTAGGTCTCGATTTCTCCAACTTTATGTTGAACTACAATAGAGAAGTCTTGTTTTCTCCCACCGAATGCTAAACAACATTAGAGAAAACTTGTTTCTTCTCACCAAATGCTAAATTGCATTAAAGAAAACCTTTATGTTCTCCAACTGAATGCTAAACTGCATTAGAGAATTTTTATGAGATTAAAAACTTATATCCCCCTATGTCATGTCAAACTTTATGGATATTTGTATAAAACTGAATACGTCTAAATGACATAGGCTCAAGGTCAATCTATATATATGCCTAATGACCTTTAAATGCTTAAGATTGACACAAATCTTAAAACTTTTATATGTATTATGACAATATACGATAACATGTATTATCGAGGGTAATCGATGATTATCTTTATTGATACTGTAATAATATATCAAAATGTACAAACGTACATGGAGCAAACATAACAATCCATTAACTAACAATGTATAAGTACTTCAAAACACCCATATTGTATAGTTATGTCACAAATACAAGTGGGCGAAGTCCTTTAGTTAAATGATTGACTATCATTTCCACAGTCCTTAAATGCTCCAAACTTTAATATCACCTTTTTGTATCAACACCTTTATGATCAAATAATTGACTTTTAAATGCTAAAACCCTGTGATATTCTTTGTTATTATTAAACAACACAGCAAGAAGATTACCATAGTACAACCAAATGAGTCTAGCCATTGAATCGACCACAGACAACTCAGAAATTAAGTTTATGAGCTAAACCATCTGTGAAGCAGCCCCATAACATGCACTCTGCATGCATAGTCCAGGAAGTTACTCGTATCTACTTGACAAACTTCCACAACATTGTACCATTTGCAAACTTAAAACTGTAACTTTAAGTGAACTTTCGATCATCCGGACATATGACTAAAATCTGAATCTAAATCTGAATTCTCTACGAGGTTTAGTCTGTTGACTTCTACATGTCAACATATAGTCCTTGATTCCCTTTAAGTATCTCAACATTTGCTTGACTGTATTCCAATGATCTATACCTGGGTTAACCAGATATTGACCAAACAGTCAAACAGTAGATGCAATGTCCCACCTAATACATACTTAAGCATACATTAGGCTATACTTTACCAGTATACGAAACATTCCTCATAGCCTCACTCATTAGTTTATTCCTCGGATATTGAGCCAAAGATTATCTCTCACTATGAGAGATAAGTGCTACGACAGGTTTACAGTTAACTGTATTAAACCTTTGTAACACATACTCAATGTATGTATCCTGTGAGAGGCCTGATGAGTGTTGAGATCTGTTTTGGTGAATCTGAATATCTAAGACAAAAGATGCTTCACCAAGGTCCTTTCTGTCAAAATGTTTACCCAAAAATTGCTTAAACTTATGCAACATGGCCAAGACATTTGACGTGAGCAATATATCTTCCACATGTAGTAATGGGAAGATAACTTTGCTCCCCCTGACTTTATAGTACAAGCATCTTTTTAACTTTGTTTTCCATGAAGCCAAAAGAGCTCACAACCTCATAAAATGTAAGGTATCATTTTGGGAAGGTTTGATGTAAGCCATATATTGATCTGCATAACACGCAAACCATGTTAGTCCTATTTGATTCCTGAATCTTTTAGGTTGTACCATATAGACCACTTCATAAAGGTCTTTATTCAGGAAAGCGGTTTTGATAGTTATCTGATGTAACTCTATATCATCATGAGCTACAATTTCCTTAATCACTCAAAATGTATCCTATGAGGATATGAGAGAAAAGGTAACATAAAGTCAACCTTTCTCCCTGAGTGAACCATTAGGCAACTGAGCGAGTCTATAAACCGTTGAACTCTATCTTGAAATCCTTTAGATCCAAAACTTCATTTACAACTGACGAGTTTGCTGTTCCGCTGCAAATCAACTATTTCCCAGACCTTACTATGCTCCATGACTTACATCTTACCACAGATCTGTAAAACTAACTAGATTTGAAACATGTCTAATATCATAGTCCTATACACCTGATAGGCTATGTAATCAGACGGGATAACAGGTCGTCTCATTCTAGTGGATTTACCTAATTGCATTAGATCTTGTACCCCCAGGAACCACTGTGTGTATAGGTATAGATTCCTGTTCCTATACAGGTATAATATAGAGACCTAGATCCACCGGATCTAATTGTATGAGTAGTGGGTACATGATAACTGTCGTATCCACCCTGCTATCATTCGAAGGGTCAAAGAGTCCACCATCATCATAGACATTATATTCCAGAAACTTAGGTGTTTGTGATTCCACTATTCTAGTCCCACCTTCTATATAGTAAAAGCTGTAGCCTTAAAATGTTCGAGATATCTTACTAAATAGCAATGAACGAAATGAGCATGCAATCTTTCTTTATAAGGATTGTATTACCTTAGTAGGGCAGCCCCATACATGAATGTGTGCAAGGCTGAGTTTCTAAACTTCTAGATAATCAAGTAGAATAGCTCTGTTTTGCATCGACTTCTTCAAGTACTTTAGGGTGCAGTTATGCCTTTCGACAATACACCATTTTGCTTAGAACTACTCAGCATAGTGAATTAAGTCACTATTCCAACTAATTCTAAATATCTAACAAATGAACCTTTTAAAGTCCTGAAACATCATGTTTGTCATGATATTCTCCTCCACTGTCAAATCTGACTATCTTGATGAATTTTCTTAATTGGATCTTAACCCTAAGTTATTAAGCAAGAACACATAACTATAATGGGAATAATCATCAACAAACATCTAAATACATTTAGAATTGCACAATGCAACTGTATAAGGTCTACCGATATCTTTATGTATCAGACTCAACAAGTCAAAAGCATGAGTTGACCTCATTATCTTTATTAGTCAACTTACCCCTACAACAGTCAGCACATGTCCCCATATTATTATAATCTAGAATTGAGAAATGCTTTTCTTGATCAATCTCTCAACCCTAGTTCTGGAAATGTGGCTTAAACTTTTATACCACACCATATATGACTTCTCATTCATCAGGATTCTTCATTTCATAACTTGTTTGGCAAGATACGAAAAAACATATATCTAATTTGAGGTAAGACACATTCTATAAAAACCATATGACAAGAATGTTGTACCATTATGTTTTGCATTAAACAACAAGTGTACAACAGAAGCATTAAATACAAAACATTAACCCTCTTTATCCAAAATTGATCAAAAGATCACATATAAAATGTGTTTCCAAATGAACATTACTACAAGGTTCAGTACTTACATTCCCTATAGATATTATTTCTACTTCTTCATTGTTGTGAACCATCAGTTTCTCCTTCTCTTTATTTGGCTTTATCCTGGATATGAACCCCCACATCGTGATCAGATGTTTTACTATATAGCCAGCAAATACTTAATGTGACTATCAAAAATTAAATTCATAAATTGATAAGCCAAGGAGTTACCTGATGGTCTCAGTCTTTCTAAGCCTTATACTGTTGGTTTCTTTATGTTATGTAGACCTTTACCAGTACTGGATTGACCAACATCAATGTATGAAGAAGATTTATTCTTTCTACCTGTGATCTTAGCAGGTTTCATCTTTGCTTTCCTTTTAGTTACTTCGAGGGCTATAAGAGTGGCAAACTTGAGTTTCTCCTCCTCAGCAATGCAATGGGAAATCAAAGCATTGAAGTCTCATTCCTCATCCAACGAATAATATGTCATCACCAGATTACTAAACTCTAAAATGAGTGTGTTTAGAATATGGTGAATTAAAAAGACATCAGGAAGAGAAATCTTTAGCATCTTCAGTCTATTATGAAGATGAATCATTCTTGATATGTACTCCATTACTCCCCCTTCTTCTGTATACCTCATGGAGAATAATTCTTTCATCAAGGCATTTGTCTCAACAGTAGGTGAGATTGTGTACCTCTGGAAGACATTACCAAGAAACTCCTTCACTATGTCTGTGTCCGGAAGTCCACTTAGCAGATGGTCAGGTATGGATCTCTTAATGGTCATCATACATAATTTGTTAGATTAATCCCAGGCTTCATAGACTGCTTTATGAGCTCTCGAGCTCATGGATGTAGGTGGAGATGGCCTATTCGTTATGGCCTATTCGTCCATATGGCCATATCAACCTCAGCTATCTCTATAGCATTCAATACATCCTCTGTCCACTTCTTCATATTGAAACCAGCCAGGGTTTCAATTGTGACACTGATTTTGTTGACTGAAAAAGTGACTTTAAGATGATAATGTTTAAATCAGCACAAATGTAGGACAACAGTGCTACTCAAAGCCATCAAATAGTACCTTTACTGAAAATCCGGTCATACATATTATAAAACACTTGTGGGATGAATACATAATATATGTAACCAGACATTCACATAAAAGCGACCAAAGTACAAACCATCAACTCTCATGACACTACCACCTGTGGGCGAATAAATCATTCAATTAACGACTTTCCTCTACTCGATGCCTTGATGCACATCTCCAAATCTCATGTAAGACCAACACTTGTGGGTAGAATAACCAAATATGAGACTAGAGACATCCCTTAGTATGTAAACAGAACAACTAAAAATATTGACTCGAAAGGCCACTGTAGTAATTACATCCTCGTCAGCACTCAAAAAATTCACAAATACAAGGGATACATCTTTATGTTAGCCTCACATTCTTTAAGGGCATATGGTATGTGACAATGTAACATTAATAAATGCAAAAATCTGAATGCACAGTCTCATTTTCATACACTCGTGTTAAAGACATTCTCTGAAAACTTCAATTGAGAATTTTGTAAAGGAAAAATCTCATTAGAGCGACTATCGTGCGTCACTGGACACTGAATCGACTACCTGAGATACGAGAACCTTATGTATCTCCCTTATGGCAAGTTTGTTGCACAAAAGGAAATCTAAAATTTTTGTGTTTTTTTAAAAAACACTATAGCAATTCTGTACGGCTAACGTCAGCGGCTGACGTCAGTCGCGTGCATCACAGAGGGCACGTGTTGAGCACGCGCTCCCGTTAGATACTCAAAGGACACGTTTGGCGTGTGTCACGCACGTTGACCCTAGCGCTTGCGTCATATGTGCTAGACAAGCGTCTCGTCAGTATCGCCTAATGGTGAGGCACACCCTCGTTGGAAAAAGAAGATTTCTAGCGAGTTTTAGGTCGATTTTTTGCACTCACAGACTTATTTTCACCCCGTTTCTAAAGGCTAAGCACATGTGTACTACTTTTATGCAATAAAAAGTAAAAAAAAATTTGAGAAACAGAAGTTAAATCTCCGAAAACTTTGTGGAGAGAATAATTTTTTTTCATTTTTAACCACTTGATCACGTCACTGCTCTGATACGACATGTAATACGTAACGGCACCTTAGTTACGTATCCTAGATTGAACGTGAAAGGGCAGAAAATGAAGAAATGCAGAAAATACTTGATTTCGGTCTCTGTAACTTCAAACGAGCTTTCCAAAGTCGAAATGAGCGCAAATTCACTGTCGCCTTCACGAGAATTGCTCTACGAAATGCAGGTAAGGTCTTTCTACAGTTTTTTTCAAAACGTAAGCTCTCTTAATGGGTCAGCTAATCCTTATGCTTCCGATTGATATATAAGCAACTACGAGAGACCTTAATCTTTATATGTAACATCCATTTAGGTTTCCCAATCACAAGACCGATATGGGTCTGGTCCATACTGGTTGAGATATATTTTTCACACAGACTTTGACCCATTGAGTTAGATCATTTATTGAGCTCTTTTATTATCTCTATTTGGATCAAATTACGTAACTTAACTGATAAGTTATTGAAAAATCAAAAACGCAATTAAATATTGTCTAACTTTATAGGAAAGGACAAAATTCTCCAACAGTTAGGAGTAAGGTTACATACTATTGGTTCTCTCTAAATTCTGTGTGATTGTGACATTTCTATTGAGTTATTGTTGTGTTGTTATAATATGTACACTTAATTTTTAAAAATTATAACAAAACTTGATAGATTAAAGCTATCCTCATAATTTTTTTTGTTAAGTACAATTAGTTATAGAATTTGATCATATTAATAATTTTGACTCAACTCGAGGTTAAGATCATCATAATATTGTAAACTCAATTTAAAGAGTTTTGAGTTAAGACATCTAAAGAAATATTAAACTTGAATTTTAGTAAATTGAGTATGAAAAAAAAAGGTAATTGTTCATATAATGGTGTTCAAAGACCTTATAACATTTTTTTGGGTTAACCCACGAGATATCTTAGGTGGGCTCGAACTGTCATTGATACCTTTAAGTCCTTACTACACTCAAACTATTCCCCGCTCGTGCCAGGTGGAACCTCAAAGTGCGGCAAAGTGCTATCACTGAGTATTTACCACTGCTGCATGCACAAGCGGGGGTCGAACCCCTAACCTTACTTAAGCAAAGACCAATCCCTTACCATTGGACTTTGGTGTTTGGTAGTACATATCTTCTTTCATCATCATCATCTTCATCACCCAGTCTGAAATCTCACAATAAAGCGGGGTCTGGTGAGGTCTGATAGTACGCAGCCTTACCCCTACATAGTAGAGAGGCTGTTTTCGATAGACCCGCATGCAAATGAGACAATATAAGGGTGATGCAAGTTAACAGAATAAATACCGCAAAAAAAGTAAGAATAATAAATCAATAATAATAATAATAATAATACGAAACACTTAATACAAATAATAAAGAAACAAATAAAAAATACTAATAATAATAATAAAAATAAAAATAATGATAAAATTGAAACTAATAGGAAACTCAATCAAAGGAAATAATTCTAATTCTAATTCTAATTCTAATAATAATAATAATAATAATAATAATAATAATAATAATAATAATAAAAATGATAATCGCGAAGGATGCCTTTACTAGTGAATCATGCAAAGTGATCCGCTCTAAAGTACTTGGTCCAAGGGGATTGGTAAGGTTTGATAAAAAAAAAGAGAAGGTTATCTAAAGGTTGGAGTATTAAGAAGCGTCAGGTTGGTAACAGGTCTCACAATAGACTTGTCTGTAGACTTGTCAGGATGCTCGAGGCAGTAAACTTATCAGCAGACGTGTCATGTTCCAGCAAGTTTACGTTTATCTATCGCAATGCAATAACCACACATCATCGTCTCCAACAAGTGCACTGTGCTTGGTTGAGTAGAATATAGCTCCACCCATTACGCATCATCCTGGGTAACATTCATGGCTCACGAGCAAACGGATGAGTGCGGAACATATTCGACCCACAAGACTTTCACTATTCATAACTAACAATAATCTACAATACTAAAAACACATAATCACACTGGCATACAGAACTAATAAATGAAACTACCAAGGATGAGTTGAACAACTATCCCTTACCGCCACCGACTTACAGGAGCCACACATGGCGATGACCACTGTCAACATACACACACTATGCACCGAAAACTTAGATAAGCGGCAAAGTAGAAGTAATACACTTAGATGCCTGAGAATGCTGAATCTCCTTTGACTGTCAAAGAGATGTAGCTTGCCTTACCCATCATCAACAAAGAAATTGTAAAAAAAGATAGAGGAAACATTACTTGATAGCCACTGTCATATCCACCCTACTGGATCCATGCTTCGGCTAATCTCTCATGGAGCTCACTTCCTCGTATTACGTCTCTAGCTTGTCTTCTTAGAATTCCATCTCTAGCTACTGTTCCGTACCGTCAATCTTTTGTTGAGATCAACTCTACTTCGGCTTTGACAGCGCACTGAAACACCACCGCTGACAAGCCTGCAATCGGCTTCTCAAAGA
The DNA here is from genome assembly GCA_025629825.1 of Erythroxylum guanchezii. Taxonomy (NCBI): domain Eukaryota; kingdom Viridiplantae; phylum Streptophyta; class Magnoliopsida; order Malpighiales; family Erythroxylaceae; genus Erythroxylum; species Erythroxylum guanchezii. Next base: position 37,180,139 of record JAOTAX010000002.1, read on the forward strand.
GGGTAATAAAAGTATAAAACAAAAACCTTAACAAAGAGGGTAAGGAAATCTATAAGTGGAAGGAACTATGATGGATATAAAAACTAATTTCCAAAACGATGGTTGACCCTTCTGCTAGTTCTGGTCCTCCCCTGTGCAGTACTGTTCCGAACACACTTCTTCAGTTCTTCATCTTCTCTACAGCTTAGCTTCAAGGTATGCTAGTCGTTATCAATCATCTTTTAAGGTTGAAGCACATAGTGAGTCGATGTTTAAAGAATCCTAGCTCAAGTTAAGACATGGAGTTTCGATGTAAAAGGAACAAATAACCGCAAGGTCAAAACTATACTAACAGCCCACCAAGTTACTGACTTTATCTAAAAACTTACGCTATCTGGTTAACATCATCGACAAAAACCCCTTCGTGTGTGAAGATCCGCGCATGGAGAGAATAGATCTGGAGGTTTCAGGGCCTAAAACCTGGAACTTACAGCACGTATCTCTTATTATGTGTTTAAGAGAAAAGAAAAGGAACTTATAGCAGTTAGGGATCGGGTATTGTCGTAAATAGTGGAGGCGGCTATTTTAATTCGAGATTCGGAGTCGTCGTTGCGAGAAGCCATAATCGGAGGGAGAGTACGCACTTGTGAGTGCTCTATATCGTTCTTGGCTGGCGGTGTCCCAGATCTAAAGAGGGTGTGGAAGTTGGGCAAAGGCTTACCATGTCGGTCAGAAGACTAATGTGGTACGTATCTTCTTTAAGAATGCTAATTAGACTACTCAAGCAAAATTATATGATTGTCTCAACGGACATCATGGAATCTAATTGGTAATGCCATTTGGTGGAATGCTTTACGAGTTAAACTCGAATGTGAAGCGTAGCTCAAATATGAGTTTAGATCTTTTGTTCAATTTTATGATTTGTAATCCTGTCTAATGCTTAAAACGACACCGTTTAACCAATAGATATGAGTTTAGAAACTGTTTAATTCTGTCCAATAGCCAAACGACACAGTTGGATACCATAAACTTAGTGATTTTGGCCATTTGGACATAGTTGGACATCATAAAATTAGACTGAGAATCCTTACTTCTCAAATACATGTGTTTAAAGGATCAGGCCTGGAGGAAAGGGAGATTCGCTTGCCACATTTCGTGGTCAGTGTCCCTTCACAGGATAATGCAAAGAGATTCACCAAAAGGAAGACTGCAAATGAGGCTTATACAAAGGACAAAGTTTAAGTTTGTGCATTGATAGCCTAAAACCATTCTGATGAAACTATTATTGATTTTGTACAACTGAAATTCTCAGGCCAATGCGCACTTCAGATACTTGTATCTGATACCCTTACACTTACAGAGATGGGATAATGCGACCCACTGCCGATGTCAAAGGGCACTTGCACGCAGAGATTAAAAAGGGCACTTAGAGAGGTGTCTGTTTGTTCTCACCAAATAACTTGCTTGACTATATATGTACTGAAGACCGGAGCTACCAAGGCCACTTCCCCTTGAGTTTGCTATTCTGGGTTATGAAATATATGGTGACATTAAAACGATAACGATCTTTCTTTTTTTCAAGCTTTGGTATCGATGTGACATTAAAACTTATGTTACATAAAGATCTGATATAGATCGCCATTGGTACAACACAGCTTTTGATAGGCTATTTGCTGAAGCTATATGCATCCTCTACACTTTGCTTTTGTCTGATTTAATTGTTTGATAATATGTTGTGATTGTTCAACAATGATACAATTGAATTCGATATGACAGAAAGAAATGTATTACAGTATTCATTGACGTCAAGGTTGTAAATTATGAACCTCCTACAAGTTTGCACAACGCAATTCATTGCCTATGAACATGGATTTGGTATAACAAGAAATTATTTGTTTTTACTACAAAGACGCATGAACGAACGACAAACTTATTGATATTGAAATCTTGTTCAAGTGGTCTCAATTGGAAGATCTTGGGGCAGCTTTCACAAACACTAGAATCGTGGCAACCCAGTACCATACCTACCCAAGGACCACCATTTACTTAAGCTGCTTGATAGTTGCCGCAGGGATGATTGTTTCTCTTGAAAGCTGCAGTCGTACTACGAGCACAAGTCGCTACTTGTTTATCTCATTCATGAAATTAACCAATGTGACCAAAACTTCACAATAGACTTGTTAGTGCCATTTCAGCGAGAACTTCTGACCTCTGGGATCTCTCTTGGCGATTTGTTAATGGACCACCATCAGAGTTTTGGCAGTGTCAGTGAGAGAGACTACTCCTCAACTTTGCTTAGTCGCCCAAGATTGTATGAGGGTGTTTATTGATATTTTAGAATTCCATCTTGTGTGGTGTGAATATAAGCCTGTTCATATTACCAAAATCATATCAAGTTCCTATGTGATGATTTATCATTAGCCAAAGCACGTAACGGTACAAGTTTCTAAATGGCAAAATTTGAGTTCATGCTTTTCTATCTCAAGCTTACCAAACATTAACAAGTTGACAAAAGGGTATCTGAAAGAAAGGTTTATGGAAATGTTATCTGCAGTCTAATGATGCACATAGTGGTGTTTATGTAAAGCTAGAAATAATTACTGAAAGAAAACATGGAATCCGCATTAGTTCACGTTTGGTTAGCAGAAACGGTAAGTGCAATTGCAACCACTACTTGGAAAAGTGTGGACCATGAAAGGCCCTCTTCATCTGCATCATGAGAAGATTGCAAAAAGCCATACTAACAGCACTGGCTTGGCGCCTACAATTGCCCTTCACGCCATGTTGCAAACGTCTACTGTCACTAATCTACATAGGGTAGAGATCAATCCTTCCTTCCCGCCTATCATTGGATGAAGAATAGACCAGTCTGAGGTATAAGGAGTCTGCACTAGCTGTCAAATCTTTTCGCATTTGTCTTGCAAATATATGGGATCAAATCTTCTGTACCCGTATTTGTCTTGCAAATATATGGGACGTCTGAAACAAAGCTGACACAGGATTATAAGCACAGAAAATCTTATCCGCGAATATACACATACTTTTTAAAATGAAGAGATCTATCTGCCTTCTGCTCCCGGCACCAACTGGTTGGTGGCATTAATTGTAGGAGCCAATTAATCAGTTGTTGAAGACTCACGGATGTAGAAAATATCTGCACATATAGTGAAAAATTTGAAGCATCCGAGATTTCTAGTTCTAATCCCAAAGCTATGATATTTGATTAGATATCTGTGCCATCCTTCTCTTTCAACATCACTTCGCTGAGGTCTCGTTGGCTATTGCTAGATACCATCACCAATTAGTCAAGCTTCGAAAGCGGCTGACTTCACCAGTAACAAGCATTGCATCACTTGACAACATAACTAATCGGTGATCATTCACATTGAATTGCCTTCTAATTTTGCTTCATTCACAAAAGGATAATTCAAGTACATGTCGACTTTGCTAAATTTTACAATTTCTGCAAGGGCCTACTTCATAATCTTATATTGATATGTAATCCAAAAATAGAAAAGAAAGATGTCAAACTGAAGATGAAAATTAGAAGGTATGAGATAATAAAGTTAGAATGATTTCCACGTCTATGTCATTGATCACTGTAGTATGAATATATACACCAAGTTGTTACAAGAGTATCTCGAAATATCTGTAAAGGCTAGACGTGAAGGTTATCCTAGGATATAGCTAACAAACTTAACAGAAGATAAGTGATGACCGATAACAGTTGTTTACATATTATCTATACATGATCTCTAACAGAAGGAACCGTTGATGAGTCTTGACTTTGTAAACAGCTGCTTGATAGCAAGAAGAAAAGGAAGAATTCCCTCTTTGTCCGATCTACACAAGAGACAAGAAAAGCAGACGAAGAAGTCAAACAAAATCCTCCCAACCTTATACACTAACTGCATCTTTATTGCGGAAGGCAATTGTATCCAAGTGGACCAGCCAAATTACTAAGTTGGAAATAGAGTGGGGTTGGCAAATGGATATCAACCTTGAGAACCTTCTTCTCGGGGGCTCAAAGCCACTGAATAATGCGCATCACGAGCAATCCAAGTGTTTTATTTCTACTTTTCTGTCATTTTAACGTTTTCCATCAACCCTCGCAGGATCAGGAAGCATTTAGAAGTGACTAAGAACTATGCAACTGTTGAGAATTATCTCAAAGTTAGAAATCTTAACTTCTCCAAGTCAGAAATCTCAGCTTCTCAAAGTCAGAAATTGAAGCTTGCTTTCGGTAATTATTGAGTCAAAAATAGTGACTTGTTTTTTCGGTGGATTTCGGTGATGCAGCTGGCTTTCACTTCTATTGAATTCTCTATAAAAGAGAAGCAACAACAAGGAAAGAGAAGGGAGAAGTGAGCAGAAATTTTCGAGAGTTGAAGAGAGCAGAAGTTGTTTAGTGAGAGAAAATAATTTCTAAAAGTGAGAGAGTGATTTCCAGAAGTGAGAGAGAGAGAGAGAGAATATATATCTATATATATATATTTTAGTTTTCTCTTTCTAGTAGAAGTGGGTGAGCTTAGGTTAATTTGAGTCTTTTGAGAAATTGATTGATAAACACTATTGTATGCTCTCATTGATTATAGTGAAATACTCAGTCATCTCCAAACTGGACGTAGGCATTGCCGAACCAGTATAAAAATCTTGGTGTTCTTGTTGTTATTTTATTTTTACTCCAAATTTATTATCATTTTCGCATAACAAGTGGTATCAGAGTTCCAGTTTTTTCGACTAGGGTGTTGTAGGAGTGAAAATCTGTTGGAGCTATAGTGTCGGTGAATAGTGTCAGTGCTACAGTGTCGGTGAACAGTGTCGGTGCTACAGTCCCCGCGAACAGTGCCATTGCTACAGTCCTCTGTTACAGTGCTGTGAATAGTATCGGAGCTATAGTTCGTGTGAACAGTGATTATAAATAATACGTATTTGTGAATAGTGACGAGTAGATGGCTGGAGATAAAGACGAGCCCGTTAAGAGGGAGTCAATATCGTCATCGTCGACACCTACATCCAATAGACATCCAATCGCTACTACAAGGTTAGAGGTTGATAAATTTAATGGCTCTAATAATTTTGGTATGTGGCAGTGTGAAGTTATGAATGTTTTGTATCAACAAGAGTTGGATATGGTTTTGAAAGATAAACCTGAAGATATAGATGACAAGCACTGGACGTGAATTAATCTCCATGCTTGTGCCTCTATTCGATCATTCCTTGATAAGGAGCTGAAATTTCCTTATATGAAGGAAACTTCTGCTAAGGAGTTATGGACGAAATTGGAGGAAAAGTATATGATTAAGAGCGCAGAAAATTGGCTCTTTTTGAAGAAGCGACTTTTCCTATTTCAGTATCGTCCAGGTATTTCTATGCATAAACACCTAAATGATTATAACAAAATACTTGCTGATTTAGCAAACCTTGATGTGAAAATTCCTGATGAGGATAAGGCATTATGTTTGTTAAATTCATTACCTGATGATTATGATCATTTGACAACTACTTTGTTGTATGAAAAATTCGAGGTGAAACTTGATGAGGTTTCTGCGGCATTGGTGAATCATGAGTGTCGTAAGAAGGAACTGAAGACTCAAAATTCACAAACTGAGGCACTCACTATAAGGGGACGAACAGAGGAAAGAAAATAAGGGAAGCGGGAAAAATCTCGTTCAAAGTCACGAGGGAAGTTTCCTGCTAAAGATAAATGTACCTTTTGTCGCCAAAAGTGTCATTGGAAGAAAGACTGCCCCAAATTGAAGAACAAAGAGAAGGAGAAAGTGGGTTTTGTAGCAAATGTTGCAAAATCTGGAGATGATGATTTCGAGTTTGCTTTGACTAGTTCATCTGTTGATGGTCACTCCAAGGAGTGGATTGTAGATTCAGGTTGCATTTATCATATGTGTCCCATTCAGGAATGGTTCTCTAGCTTCCAGAAGCTGGATGGTAGAGTTATTTTGATGGGAATAATAATGCCTGCAAAATTTTGATGGGAAATAATAATGCCTGCAAAACACAAGGGATAGGCAAAATCTGTTTGAAGATGTAAGAAAACAATCAGAGAATTGAGTGATGTTCGATATGTACCGGATATGAAGAAAAATTTTATCTCATTAGGAGCATTAGAATCCAAGGGTATCAAGATCACTATAGAGGCTGGAGTTCTTAAAGCTGTGTACGGGGCACTTGTGGTGATGAAAGGTACAAGACGAAATAACTTGTATTGTTTGCAGGAGATTACAGCTACTGGTAGAGCAGCTATCATTGAAGCTGCTGATGTAGATAGCCCGGACACTACAAGGTTATGGCATATGCGTCTTGGGCATGCTGGTGAAAAAGCATTGCAAGGATTGGTGAAGCAAGGCTTATTAAAAGATGCAAAGGCATGTAAATTGGAATTCTGTGAACATTGTGTATTGGGTAAGCAAACTAGAGTGAAATTTGGTACTGCTATTCACCATACTAAAGGCATGCTAGATTATGTTCTTACTAATGTTTGGAAACCTTCTAAGAATGCATCTTGGGGAGGTAGCCATTATTTTGTCTCCTTTATTGATGACTTCTCTAGGAAAGTATGGGTGTACACGATGAAGCATAAAGATAAAGTCTTAAAGATATTCCTGAAGTGGAAAAAGATGATTGAAATGCAAACCAGTCGAAAGATCAAGACTCTCAGATCAGATAATGATGGTGAATATAAGTCAGATCATTTTTTGGAAGTTTGTCAAGATGAGGGTATTATGAGGCATTTTACGGTTAGGGAAACACCACAACAGAATGGGGTGACAGAGCGTATGAACCGTACTTTACTTGAGAAAGTTCGGTGTATGTTGTCTAATGCTGGTTTAGGCAAGGTGTTTTGGGCTGAGGCAATTACTTATGCAAGCCATATTATTAATCGGTTGCC
>JAOTAX010000002.1:37187124-37201500 GCA_025629825.1 Erythroxylum guanchezii
CCATCTGGCTTCAAGGGTTGCTTGATGACTTAGGGGTCCATCAGGACCATGTGGATGTTCATTGCGACAGTCAGAGCATTATTTATTTAGCAAAGAATCAAGTTCATCACGCACGTACAAAACACATTGATGTGAGATTCCACTTTTGTTCGTGAGATTATTGATGAGGGAGATATTCTTTTTCAGAAGATTGTGACTGCTGACAATCCTGCTGATATGTTGACAAACTAGTTTCGTTACTCAAGTTTAAGCATTGCTTAGACTTGATTGACATTTGTCAAATTTGTTGATTGTCTCATAGGGGATTGGGAGACGACCATTGGGAATTCCACTTCGAGAATTTGAGCCAACGTGGAGATTGTTGGGAATTGTCTCAAAGTCAGAAATCTTAACTTCTCCAAGTCAGAAATTGAAGTTTGCTTTCGGTAATTATTGAGTCAGAAATGGTGGCTTGTTTTTCTGGTGGATTTCGGTGATGCAGCTGGCTTTCACACCCATTGAATTCTCTATAAAAGAGAAGCAACAACAAGGAAAGATAGAGGAGAAGTGAGCAGAAATTTTCGAGAGTTTAAGAGAGCAGAAGTTGTTTAGTGTGAGAGAATAATTTCCAGAAGTGAGAGTGATTTCCAGAACTGAGAGAGGGAGAGAGAATATATATATATATATATATATTTGTTTTCTCTTTCTAGTAGAAGTGGGTGAGCTTGGATTAATTTGAGTCTTTTGGGAAATTGAGTGATAAACACTATTGTATGCTCTCATTGATTATAGTGAAATACTCAGTTGTCTCCAAACTGGACGTAGGCATTGCCGAACCAGTATAAAAATCTTGGTGTTCTTGTTGTTGTTTTATTTTTACTCCAAATTTATTAACGTTTCCGCACAACAGCAACCACACACGCTAGGAAATCTAATGGAATCTCTAGAAATTTGGTGGGCAATACTTGTCTAATTCTATAATTGTGGTCTCTTAAGTAATCTTTTAAAAATCAAACTAAAAGTTAAATCAGTAATACACAAAGTTTAAGGTTTAAAATGTTTAATCGGTAATAAAACTGATTAAAGATTAAATAAAATTAAAGAATTTGAAATATAATTAAAAGAGAAGATTTTAAAGTTTAATTAAATGATTTATTTTAGTTTATAAGAACTTATTAATTTACAAAAATTGATTGATTAATTAATAAACTGATTAATTTTTAACAATAAAAATTATTAAAGTAAATCGATCTGAAAAATTAATAACCGAACCAAAAAATTGAACAGATCAAAATTTTTACAATTGAACTACTCAAACTGATTGAGTTTTTCGATCATTACTCGTATGTTCTTATTTACAAAAGGTAAGGCTGTAACTTATCATCAACACTAACATGCTGTTCATGAGATCGCATGTCTTGAAGATTATATATATATATCACTTTAGCTTCTCATCTTTTCGAATTGCATTTATTTGGTATTAAAATTCTTGTAGATCTCATATGTGTTAATCTTTTTATTATTTATTTCCAATATGTGTACACAATGGTTCACCACAAAGTCGGCCTTTCCTTCAAAAGATTCTATATAGCACGTAGCGCATCTTCTATAGCACTAACAGCGTTTCACGGACGGCCATGCACATATCTGTAGCTTTGTACCTATAACACATATATATGCACATATCTATAGCCTTGTACCTAGCTAGAACATATATATATATATATCTTCTTATTATCTCCAAGGTAGCCATCTTAGATTAAAGTGTTTCCAACGACAACCATCTGTATGACTGTATCATTGATTAGAAGGAGGATCGAGCTGTAGCGAGGGGTACTTTATGATTAAGAAGCAACTTTCGTAAGATGCCAATATGATTCTATATATAGATTTTCTTATGGTGATAAACAAGCAAAATCTCATTTTTTGGAAAATGTTATCATGTCGGATTCCTCTTATTTAGTAAGTGATAGCTACTCTCTCTACCATCCCTTTACTAAAGGAAAACGAGTCAAGGCATATATACATGTAGTCCAATGCTTAGAAAAGGTAAAGATAGTCTCTTTGACTTTAATTTCTGATGTTCCGTTTACAAAAATGCAAGAATTTGGTATAACGGTGACAATTACAACGGTGTTTATGCTTAGAACATGGCCTTTATATCCTTAGTAGATGGGAATATTCCTACGCGCAAGTTACTATGTGATGTTAAATTCAGGATCATGATGTATGGGGCCGAGGGTTGTTCTATTCCAATGAAAGAAGAGATGGTTATAACCATCCATTACGTACACTTCTTGTATAGAATAAGGTTTTGCAACCTTCCAAAAACGTCCCAAGTTCATCATAACCAAACAATGGACCAGCTGCTAGACACGGACAGGTCTGATGAAGAAGGGTTAAGGTGAAGTTGAACATGCATGCACGGATCGTAATCATTTATCAGGACCATTTTCCTTAATCATTCAGTCAATCTCCGTCCAGTAGATTTCACTTTTTTTCCTTCTTTTGTTTTGAACATCTTTGCTTTTATTTAGGCAAAGTTTAATCAGTAATTGCTGAGAAAAGGTCATATCAAAGTAGGTTGAAAACTAATGATGAACTTAATTAAACATCACTTTGAAACTTTGCGTTCCTTTTACTTTTCCCTTTTGTCTTCTTTATTTGGTGAAAACAGGATACAGATGTTAGTTGCTAATTAGTTCGAGAGGATCGTTCTTTGTCATCATAAATCTTCCTCTGCCTTACTTTCTAAACAGAACTAATCAATAATCAGGAAAGCTAAACCTAAATTTGACACTACTTGTAAGTAATGGATAGATTCGGACATCTATTTTTCAAATTATCCTTGTTATTTTCAATTGGTATATAACTTCAAATGTGAGGAATTAATTGTGAGAAATAATATTTTAAAAACTACACCAGAAATTAAATCGGTAAGACAAAAAGTTTAAAGTTTAAAATGTTCAACTAATATTAATTAACTTGCCATAAGACTGGTTAAAGATTAAATAAAATTAAAGACTTTAAAATATGATTGAATGAAATTGTCATTACTTATCGACAAATTTAAAGTTTAACTGAAAAAGAGAATTGTTAATTAATAAAAGTTCATTTGATTATATTGATTTGTAAAAAACTATCAGCTTACAAAAACAGACCTATTAATTAATAAAACGATTAATTTTTAATAATAAGATTTTATTAAAATAAATTAAACTAAAAAGTTGAAAACCGAACTAAAAAATTTACCAACTTGAAGCTTTTACGATTGAACCAGCTTAACTAATTTGATTTTTTAATTATTGGTTAGAAACCTTCAGGTCATGGTAGAAGGTATTAAAATCAAATATTATTAGTAATTGTGACACCAAGAGAGTTCAATGTTATTATTTTTTCTTTGAGAAACAAATAATGGTCAAGAGCTATCGAGGGAACAAAAAAAAGAAGAAAGGATATATACAATATTATAATTTAAAGTTTGTCCTATTAAATATAAAAAAAATCAATATATTTAAGATAATGATAATCATAATTGATGCATACTATTGCAGTCACATAATTTACTTTAATAACTCTTGTTGTTAAAAAAAGTCAATTTTCGTAAATTAATAAGTCCTTATAAATTAAAATAAATCAATTTAAATTTATTTAACAATATCTTTTTTAATTAAACTTTAATTTTTTTGACAATCTCTTTTAACCATATTTCAAATTCTTTAATATTAATCAATTTTATGACGGTTTAATACTGGATAAACTTTAAGTATATCTTATCTTACTATTTTAATTTTCGGTTCGATTTTTAAAACTTTGATATAATTTTATCTTAGTTGCCATTTGCTCAAAAATATGGAATCCTTTAAATAGATAAATTTTCTTTATCACTCGATTATCCTGAGGGAACCCAATTCCTTTTGAACAGTACATAAACAACCATAATCACGTTTGTAATATTTCATTATGAAAACGGATCATTTCTGGTCCTTGACAATGAAATTTCATCTTCAACATTTATCAGAAAAGCAAAATGTGCATGAATTAGCCAAACATTGGCCTAAAATTGGCAGCCATGCTTGATGCTTAAATGTAGACGGGTCAGTTCCTACTTTGGTGAGCTCCAACTAACAGGGAAACATGCACATCAACTTGGAATGCTTTCCGTATGCTTGTCAGGAATGAAAGTGAAAGGAAACAAAATACAACAAGATGAACTGAATCTGTTAGTCGAAACGTACTCATAACATTATAACAATTTTATTCGCGACTGAGATGAAATGAGTCTATGGGATAGACATAACTACGTTCTGATAAAGATTATCAAGTTTTGCTCTATTCAAGAGAGCTGGAGCCTGGAAGACCAATGAAGTGTTAACAAATCTAATCAACTGTTGTTAGATGCCAGATAAGAGATGAAAGTGCTTGGATTAAGATAAGAAGGAATGCATGGTTTTTGTCAATTTAACCTTTCTTTTATAAAAAGAGGAAAGCATTCAGTCTACATCACAATTTTTGTGAAATCTTCAACTGTTTCCAACAGCTTGGTGTGCCTCAAATGCTCAGCTAGTGGTCTTAATCTACTTGTCCAACACTCCATCATCCCCACGGAAAGAATCTTTCTTTTCTAGGATGGCCCTCCATCTCTACGGCTCCTTTAGCTTCATTCACATGTAAAATAAACGAGAACTTTCTGAAGTTTCCCGTCACCTCCAAGCTTTCTTAGATTACATAACGTCTCCATTTTCCAGGAAGATTTTGGAACTTGCCTCTGCATTTCTTGTGTACTCTTCAACAAATAACTTATAAATTAATATCGAGCGATGAACTAGATCATAAATTTAGACGGGGCCATCATCGAAGAGGTCGGTGAAACCAACGTGAGGATAAGAGGTCGGCTGATGAAATCGTGTGAAAACATAGTACATATCCATGTCAACAGGGAAGGGAGACACGTGGCAGGAACAATTACTCACATACCATGCTGATTGACTTGCATAAAGGAACAATCTTTGCACTTGTAAGAAGCTGCATTGATCATAAATCTACGAAGGAACCTTGGTTAGGATGAAATAGACTCGGGGGTACTTTCAGGAGACTTCTTCATTTATCCTTTGTTGACCTTTTTTCTATTTGGTTTTGTTGGAGGAAGATGAGAAAAAATGCCAGGCCTCTACATGAAGCTACCATTGGTCCACGTGGCCTCCTCAACTTTGTGGAGGACCTTCCAAATTTGCTAAGAATGTCGGGTCCAGTTCTGGTTTCTGAAATGAAGACATCAACACGTTTTCGCTCAAGCAATGGTGCTGTCGATAAAATGAATATGATTCACGCCTCCACACGTTTTGATGGTGGATTTTCCACCAACACACTCTAGCATATAGATTGTGATCCTTCCTACATATCTTCTTCCCAGAACCAATTTCTCTCTGCATCTGCATTATATACATATGTCCGCCATTCGTACTGCTATCCCACTTCCTGTTCTTGCTTCCACTCAGAGCCTTCCTTTTTTATCCTACTTTTTTGTTTACCGTTCTTGTTCAGACACCAACTAAAGTAAAATTTTCACCTTTTTCCTGTTTTTCAATTGACGCACTACTTAGCTAAGCTTCCCTGAAGCAAAATCATGTCAGGAGGATTCGATAAAAAAGTTGATAAAAAGGAGCTTTGCCCGTGTCCCCAGTCACGGGAATCTGTATTTATATACTTTGCCATTCTCAGGGAACTCAGACCCAGAAAATCTTTTTAGCAACATAGCCTTCAGATATTCAAGCTAGCCCTCCCAAGATGTCAGTTTCGTGTGCCAAAAACTTCTTGCAACGGTTCTGTAGTGAAGATGTTCAAATGCGTGGTGTTCCTCAAGGCAGCTTCTTTTCCAGTGACGATATCTTGCCATCTCTTGGAGCGAGAATAAACCACACAACCAAGCTAAGAAGATATGTAATCTCCCCATACAATCAACGTTACAGGTGATTCATAATCACAATGGTTCAGTGTTTGAATACAGTTTGCTATGTCGTTGTATACTATAGTCGCAATTTTCACGTCTTATACCTCATTACAGGGCTTGGGAGATGTGGCTGCTTGTACTTGTGATTTACTCTGCCTGGATAGCTCCTTTTGAATTCGGATTCATAACTTACAAAATAGATGCCCTCTTCGCCGTCGACAACATTGTTAATGGCTTCTTTGCCATTGATATTGTTCTCACCTTCTTTGTTGCATACCTTGACAGCAACTCCTATCTTCTTGTTGATGATCCCAAGAAAATAGCAATCAGGTAGCCGAGTTTTCACCATCCCCGTTCAAATTGATGAGAACCAACGATCTTTATTTTGCAGTAAGTATTCCCAAATCTTTGTGCAGGTACATATCGACCTGGTTTATTTTCGATGTCTGTTCGACAGCTCCATTTCAGTCCATCAGACTAATGTTTCAAAAGCACAGCAGTGAACTTGGCTACAAATCACTCAACATGCTCAGACTCTGGCGTCTGAGAAGAGTCAGTGCCCTGTTTGCAAGGTTTATCATAAAATTTAAACTCTTCGCTTTTGCTTTCTGTAATGACGAAACCAAAGCTGACAAGTGGGTCTGCTTCATTCAGACTGGAGAAGGACATTCGGTTCAATTACTTCTGGACTCGATGCACAAAACTGGTTTCTGTAAGTCACTAGAACTGGTCTCAACCTGTTTCCCTCCACGTAATTGTAGTTTGATCAACTAACTTGCCATAAGCTCTCTGATTGTATCAGGTGACCCTGTTTGCAGTACACTGTGCTGGATGCTTTAACTACCTGCTTGCAGATAGATACCCTGATCCAGAGAAAACCTGGATTGGAGCAGTAAACCCCAACTTCAAAGAAGACAGCCTGTGGAACAGATATGTAACAGCACTCTATTGGTCTATCACCACATTGACTACAACTGGTTATGGAGATTTGCACGCCGAAAACACCAGAGAGATGCTGTTCGACATCTTCTACATGCTTTTCAACTTGGGATTGACATCTTACCTCATCGGAAACATGACAAATCTTGTCGTTCACTGGACCAGCCGCACTAGAAACTACGTACGTTGTCTTTCACTTTCAGTTTTTGTTTTACCAACTAAGGTTATGCAGAAGTTGATGGACTAGAATAAAATACGAGTCCCATCAATAGTAAGCTTAAAGCTCCTCCTGTTTGTCTGGAACCTAACAAAATATGCTTATACGCTGACATGACCCACCATGCATTAAGACATTGGCTTTTTTATACGTGGTCTGGTGCTGATGAGTACACAATCTTGCTTCTGATCTCAGAGGGACACCATTAGAGCTGCTTCAGAATTCGCCACCCGAAATCATTTGCCCCCTCGGATTCAGGATCAAATGTTGTCACACATATGCCTCAAATTCAGAACAGAAGGCGTGAAGCAGCAAGAGACATTGAATGGACTACCAAAAGCAATCCGTTCAAGCATCGCAGACTATCTTTTCTACCCTGTCGCTCAAAATGTTTATCTTTTTCAAGGAGTCTCTCATGATTTCCTTTTCCAATTGGTAAGGCTCGAAACATGGTTCTGTGTTTTTAATATTTCTCAGGAAAATGCATTGTTATGTTGCCATTTGCTAATAAAATTCGGAAAAATAAATGGAATTTGTACTCTTTGCAAGCAGCTTCCGGAAATGGAAGCTGAATATTTTCCGCCCAAAGAAGATGTAATTCTGCAGAATGAAGCTCCAACAGATCTTTACATTCTGGTCTCAGGAATGGCTGTACGTAAACTCTTCCTGTGCTATATCTTCCTTCAGAAAAATGCCCCTTCTTGATTTAGTGAAATCAACCGTACCTTTTTTGCAGGATTTGCTATATAGTGTAGATGGGCATGAGCAGGTAGGAGACGGTATCCTTTTGAAGCTACTTGGTCTTTAGATAGAAAACAAGGCTTATTTCACATTTTCATACCTGCGTTGTAACAGCAGGTTATTGGAAAAGCACATGCAGGGGATGTGTTTGGAGAGATCGGAGTTTTGTATTACAAGCCGCAGCCTTTCACAGTTCGGACTACTCAGCTTTCTCAACTGCTACGACTAAACAGAACTTCGCTAATGAACACAATACAGACAAGTGTGCAGGATGGACGCATTATAATGAATAACCTTTCAATGGTAAATCATTTCCACCAACGAAAAACCTCCAGTCCTTTTGTTATGTAACCAAGTTAAATACTCTATTATGCATGTTTCAGAAACTGCAAGCGACAGGAAACGTAGGCTATGAATACCAACCCAAATGTCCAAGGAAGGCTGTAAGTGGATGCTTTCATCGAGGACTAATGGATGCAGCGAGAGAAATGGGTTTCCAAGGATCAGGGGCTGGGAACGAAACAACAGATGGTAACGAGTGTTGTATGCATATGATGGATATTGATGAAGGACCAAAAGCACTAGCAGAACAAGAAGCAAAAGCACTACAGAGTTATGGAAATGGAAGAATGCTAAACGAACACAAAATAGATTTGACAGAACTAGAAGCCCCAAACCACAAGAAGGATGATCAGGGCAAACAAACAGAACACAACCGTCCCATTTCATCAAAATGCAGTGCCAAAAGTGCATCCATATGTTCTGGTTCATGCATTTCTAGCAGTTTTTGTGACAGGAAGGCAAAAGGCTTGACCAAGTACAGAGTCACTCTTCATATGGAGTCTCAAAACAGATGTACATCACAAACACAACTAGGCAAATTGGTCGTCTTACCTGATTCCATAGAAGAACTGCTCAGAATTGCCAGTAAGCAATGTTTCAGCTCAGTAAATTAGTTACAAAAACCTAAATTTTTTAAACAACAGCACGGCGCATTAAATTGTTTAAAATACATGCCAAACTACTAAAGTGAGAGAGAATTTTACTCGGCGCATGCAAATTTTCTTAAATGTTCTCTTTCTTACAGTGTATCCTAATGGTCATTGTGACCCGCAGGTGAAAAGTTTGGCGGACACAAGTTTACAAGCATTGTCAATGCCGAGAATGCAGAAGTAGACGATATATTTGTCATTCGAGATGGTGATCATCTGTTTTTTCGTCAAGGTCACACTGAAAATTCAAACTGAAAAATGACCTAGGACTACTCTTGAAGAACTAATGTAAGCCATGCAGAAAGCTATAGGCATGAGCACGTGTAAAATTTAAGCATAACAAATGATAGTATGCACATCAGTTGGTTGAGCTACTCTTCAACAACCTGTAAACTGAGAATAAAATACATGAAAGTGTAACAATTCAATCACAAGTTGTTGTAATTTGCTATCTGAGCACCTCTAGAGCCAGAAATGATACAGGAAATGTAGTAATTCAGTCAGAATATCATAATTCAGTCAGAAACTTTACCATGTAATCTCTTCTTGGGGCAAAACCCCCATCCACGTGTAGCTATGGAAATTTTTTTGATGATATCAAGTTACACTGAGCTATGGGCTACATACAAAGGGATTCCAGAAAGTTCTCTTTCCTTTATAAACAGGAACACAGATGTATCAACTTGTCGTTTGCACAAGGACTGGGAGAAGTTACCACCAATGTTTTCTGCTAACCTCTGTCATGGTTTCCGTTTGAATAAAATATATGATAAAGCCATGTAAAATGAACCGATGTAGCTTGAATGAGCTGGAAAGCCATAGTAATTCTCCAAATAATATGAATGAAGTATCAGGCCCTCTCATGTGCTTTCAGTATAGGAAAGGGATGAGCTTCTGTGTTAAAGACAAACTTATCCAAGGGATGAACAGAGCTGTCCCCAAAAAGCAAGTACAAATACTTCAGGGTCTCCCCCAAAAAGAATGTTTCCATTTTGTCTGTTTTTTGAGGAGGAAGCACTGTGACATCGTGTAAAGAACTGTATCCACCAGAATCAACCTTCGTACACTTCTCAAATGCTTCAAAGATCTGCCAGCCCCACTCGCGATATCTGCAATATCAGGCTTTTGCAATGAGAAGCATGCTTATTCATAAAAAGATAGTGCTCCTAGTTTTGCAGTCTACATGATGCAGTTAAAGAAGAACAATAAGATGACTGAGCATACTTTGAGTCTTCTGTGATACGATACAAGACAAACAGTGATTCTACAGTTTCTGGGCGCAAAAGATTATGACGATCTGCATGTTTGATAATTATGTCATTGACAAACTTTGAACTTTTGTTTCCACCATCAAGACCATCTTCAGCATAATCCTGCTCAATGCATGACCAAATAAGAAATGAATGACTTTTTCAAAGGAAAGACGGAGTTACAGTGTGCAATAAAGGTAAACTAACCTCCGTATGAAAGTATGCTATTTCAGGGGCGAGACCAGTAGAAGTTACTGAATACATCTCAAAGCAAGTCTTTGCCAAATCTTCTGCAAGCTTTAAATTTTCAAGGTCTTCAAAATTGAGCAAATTTTCCTTCATTGCCATTTCCTTTGTGAAGCCCTTAGTGGCTCCAAGAGCAAGTGCACCTGGCAAAAAACATACCTGAAAAAGGCAATAGATATTCTAATAAATGTCCATCAAAGTATAGACACAAATGGGAGTAAAGGCCTGTCAAATAACTTTGAAAGACTAGGAACTGATGTTGAATTCTGAAGTAGCAACCATAACAAACACGTCAAAGTTTACATGCATTCAATGAGCAAGTGTACTCAAATTGAAAAGCAATACCATTTTGTTCACATATTATGGGTTTACTGTTTACATGTATCAGTAACTAGTTACGTAAATGAAAGACCACATGTACTAGCTAGTTTAAGACAATAAGGAGAAAGCACCAAGTACCAGGTGATCCATCTTTGGACTAAAATCTCCCTTAGGCCCATAAGGAAGTTCTCCAACAAAAACCAGTTGGTTGGGGATTGATTTCCGGACAAGCAAGTGCCTAACACCCTTCATTGCTTCATCATACATGTCGTAGAGATATGTAAAATTGCCAACTTTATTAGTCCTCTGCTGAAGCCAAACTTTAATTAGGTATTCATAATAACTGTCACCACGAGATCCCAATCTAATGTTTTCGCCACTAAATTCACCAGAGTCAGGGCTGCAATCAGAAAGATAAGAATATAAAAAACAAGCTTACTATTTACTTAAATCTGCTAAGAAAAACTTATAGTACATGATGTTCACAGATTATCACAAAATTCACAAAGAGGATGAATTCCATGATAAATGGTTAGAAGTATCCCACTTTGAGAATTACAAATGTCTTTTACCAACTGTGAAATGAGGTGAAGAGAAACATTCCATTAGGACAAATGGATGCTGCAAGTAACTTAGCAAAACAATCCCCTTTTGGCCCAAGGATTATCTTAAAAAAGGATCTTCTTTATAGCTTGAAAAAGCAGAACATATTGGATACAAGATAAAAAGGAAAATTTTGAGCCTAAGTAATAAGAAATATAGCTGACAAGATGTGAAACAGCAGCTCCTCTAAACCACAACATTCACAAGGCAAATAGAGATAGAGCTAATGGAAGTAGAACAGAACGGATCACCCATCAATCACAGAAATAAGGTACAGCCCTGACTAAAAAGTCGAGTTGCTTTGCCTATATAATTTCAAGACATGGTGTAAAGTAGTCAGCAGCCAGATAATAATAACAGAGAACAGGCTTCAAACTTGTATTTTTACCTATTGCACTCAAGAAAAGTTAAGTGTGCCTAAGCCATATTTGCTCCTACTATAGCAATTGGGATAAGCAAATTTATTATACTCTGGTAGCATAAACCATCATAGATATAGATTAAGTGCTTCAATTTTACAAGTTGTGAGAACTTGCCTGTTTTAAACAGTACAAAACCAAAGAATAACCACTATCAAAATATATGACTTTAAGGAGGTCGAGTGAAACTGCATTTAGTTAACTCATAAGATATGTGAAGTTATAACCAAATATCGAAGACACAATGAATATTCTTTTGAGAAAACAAAATCAAACATAGTTGCTCACATTCCTGTGACCAAGAGTTCCTGCTCCAAGCTGCACCAAGACTATACTCATAAAATGGATTCCCGTTATGTAATTATGCTGACAACCGGTAGCACATAACGTTTACATAAATGTAGAAAGATTGAATATATTAATGGCACAATGGCATGAATACAAACAAACTACTCTGGATGGTCAATCCATACCTGATGTATATAGGAACTAATCCTTCCACCTTGGGAAGAGTCCTCATATGTTCCAAAACCTTCATTGCTTCCATGCTGTACTTTGGATCACCAGAAACTGTACTGAGATAATTGAATTCAAGCTGCAGAGTAGACACTTCTGAAGTGCTACTCATTCCGCCAGGAGCTCGATGCGCTGAAGGGTCATGGAGAACAACATCACTGAATGGAATTGGAGTTGGACTAGAAGTAAAGGCCAGTAGCAGTCGATCAGCCAAGTTTCTCGCAATGTCTAAGTATACATTTGATTTGGGACCCTTTTCTATCAAATTTGACCCTTGTTCACCTCCACTCAAATGATATGCACTCAACAGACCACCCAAGACACGTATTGTAGTTTCAAATAAATTAACTTGGCCTTTCTTGCTAATCCTATCCAAAAGGTGTGTTTCAACCCATGTACCTGCTTCAGAAACAACTTCTTTGGCACCCATAATCATAGCAGTATCAAGTGCATCAACCACGGTAGCTCCCAGACCCCCTAAACCATCCACTCCCCCCCTACTGACTGGCATGAGTTCATCATAACCCATTGCATACTTTTTATAGCCATCCCATGCATGGAAGAAAGCCTCCTTGACCTTCTGCTGCCTTTTAGTCCATGTCGAATCAGTATCTTGACCACTGTTCCGCACTTCATCAGGCGGTAGACGAGGAGGAAGCCTCGGTGGTTTCCTCAAGAATCTTGAAAACCTGCTGCTGCCTCTTGTAGCAACCTTCATTTCTTCACTAGCATTCATGCCACTACCTTGTCCACCAGCAATAGACTGGGGAACGCTTGCATGTGTGAGCAGCAGATATGCCAAACCCAAGATCATTAATAACATTAGAAACTTCCCTGTACTACAACTCATACATTCACGCTTTAAATTGCTGGTGAGAAAGGACTGCGAAATCACCTGCCACAGAAAGGGTTCAAACGTAAGAAATCGGTCTTGATAAGAAATTTCACTGATCCAGCCAAAAATGAAAGATCAAAACTGAATGTCCTTAATTTACCACTATAATTATGCCTACGCAATCGAAGAACTAAACATCAACAAAATGACAAGATGCTATCAAATTCACGGAGCTAGGATATTGGCATATAATTCGACAAGGGAAAAAACCAAGGATCTGATAAAAAGAAAAAAAAAAAGGGCAAAACCTTGGAGAAGGAGCGATGGCGGAACTTGGCGTTATCGTAGTGGACATCTTTCATGGAGTAAGGCAGCGATTTCGACATCGTCCCTCAGATTAACCTTTTCTCCTGCAATGATCTGTGCTATCCTACCACTCTCCCTTCCCCGAGAGAAAGAGAGGAAAAAAAAGGAAGAACTGGAAGAGTTTGATGAGTGTGGATCCAGCGGAAAAATTCCCGAGAAAGTGAGGGAAATTAGAAGGAAAATGAGAGAAAATGTTTAGTTATGGGTATACGATTTATTTACGGGACCAGAAGTCAACGGAAACGGCAAGCGAGAGGGGCATTCACGTCCCGGCACGTTTCCCTTAAGCGTATTTCAAGGGGCTGACCGAATTCATTTGGTTATAATAAGATCTCATTATTGTTTTTCTTCTTTTTTCAAATTTAGTTTTTGTTTTTAATTTTAATTTATTCTAAGTTACAAAAAATGGTTTTTTTTAATAATTTGATTTACTAAAAGCTAAATGTATATTACTTAATATATTAATTATTAATAAAATTATGAGTAATTTAATTTAATATTATATTTAATTATGAATAATTTAATTTTTGTAATTAAATTAATATAATTAATAAGTATAATTAAATTTAAAATATCTTAAAATATAAACTTCAAATAAATTTTAGTTTAATAATTAAAATATATTTGAAATAAACTTTAATTTATAAATCAAATTTGATTTTAAAAATATTTATTTTAGTAAATTGTCGATAACAAAAATATAACTATATTGATATTAATAATTAGACATAATTTTGTTTTTATTTAAAAATAAAAATTCAAAATCACAATTGAAAACTATAAATGTAACCAAATAGTCCCGTACTTTCGATCTAATTTTTTAAGATATTGGTTTTTCGGGACGTGATTACCTGTGCTAATTTTACTGTTTTAATCTTGTTTCAATCTATTTCATCCATATATTTACGTAAGGCTCATATAAAACCAGTAAAACCTCTATAAATTAATATTGTTGGGATCATGATATTTATTATTTTATAGAGATATTAATTAACCGATAAA
>JAOTAX010000002.1:37209825-37231083 GCA_025629825.1 Erythroxylum guanchezii
AAAAATTCAAAAATCATACTGCAAAACAAACAATCTTACCAAGACCTCAAAACAATTTAATCATGCTTAATAAATAACTCAACAAAATAAAGAAACAGATTTGGGGTCCAACATTAATGATCATTAACTAACACCAATGCAATTTTATTTGCAAATCATTGATCTGCTCATAAGTAAATACTCATCAATAGTTTGTTGATTGTGTCTTCATTCATAATGGTATACAATGCTGTTCCAAATATGTCAAACGAATTTTATGTCTCAACTTCTATATTAGATTCTTATCTAAGGCAATTCTAATATATCAACAGTTATATATGCACTGTACTTGAAAAGTTGAGAATATACTATCAAAAGAATATTAAGAAGAACCAATTATGCACGAACAAATTTCCTCTAAGAACTTCATAAACTTTAACAACCAATTTCAGAACATTTGTTTAACAGTCTGACTTGGGAAGTAAACACGAAACAAAAATTTCTCATTCTCCATAACAAAACATTTCAAAGCCAATTATACTACATTAGACCTATAAGTACTGTCTTAAGACCGCAAGGACTCATCCATTTGTTGTAATCCAACATCAATTGAACCAAAGCTCAAAAAGGATGTTAACAAAGTACTAAAGAAGCACAGAACATTTACGAATCTATAATAGTAACTTCAACTTCAACACTAGGTTCAATTGTAATGGAAGTGATCTGCTTCACCGCATAAGGTGAAATAAAAAGGTCAATGACACACTTGTGGACTCGTAGCTCGAATCTGTCCCAAGTGTTGGTTCCTGGATTTGGAAACAATGAAGATGAAGAAACCAATCTCCTTTTAAAGTATACCATGATCAATCACACCTTAAAAGACCTTAAAACGAAAAAAGCCTTCTTAACAATAATCAAAAGGGCCGTTTCTAAACTAATAGAGATAATGTGACATTTGAATTTAGGGAAAGCTACGAATTTCTCAAGCAATTATAGTTGGTAATTGTCAAAATATTTCAGTTGCAAGATAAGTTACCTTCACTATAGGGAGACTTCCAGGTGGTAATGTGAAGAACTTTGGTAGACATCTTAACTGGTCCCTTAACTCTCAATCTCTTATCCTTAGCACCATGAACCAAATCAGCATAGACTGGTCATTTAAACAAAGGACCACCAAATTCAACAAACCACAAATAAACATTACTCTTCTTCAATTAACCACAAAAAAGAAATAGCTCAAATATACCATCGAGATGGTTTCTCTATACATCACAATTACAGTAAACAAATTTTAAGTGATGATAGTGAAATGGTTCTAATCTAGCAAAAAACTTGCTCGTTCCAATTCAAAGTAGAGTTCTTTGACAAGCATAATACAAGATGGATTAGAGGCCTAAGAATTATTAAGTTTAATTTTAACATTCTAGAACCTGTCCATTTTGCGTTGACCTAAGGAGATTTTTGGTATGAGAATAACTTCCAAATTCTCTTTGTAAGTAAGATTTTATTTGTATCTCTAATAGAGGATATGCTCAGACCTTCCTCTTTATAGGGCATACATATATCAGGTCATTGACTTTTTTTTTCAAAGATGAATGAAATATTTTTTTATCATTAGCAACAACTATTACACCATTATAATGAAAGACATGTTACAAACTAGCGATTGTTTAGTACAATATTCTTGAGAACAAACTTTTAAGTTTTTAAAGATTCCATCTGAGCTTCATGTCTAATGTGACCTTGCTTTGTGAATTCCTTGCTATTATGATCTCTCTTATCCAATTTAGAATGTAGTCAACTAATTGATGTTTTCCAATGGCTTCCCCTTTGTATAATCTGTTATTTTTTCTCCCTATATTGAATGGATTGTAGAAATGAAAGTACTTTTGAAAAGCCCTCCATTTTGTTTAAGTTCGTTAGCCATTTTGATAACCTTTGCCAAGGCTCTATTCCATTTATATGATTGACAATGCTCCATTAAAAGATGCAACACGCTACTCCAAATGACTTTAAAGTACCAACATTAGAAGAAAAGATGATTTTTATCTTCCCCCTTTTATTTACATAAGACACATATAGGATCATAGGAACTAAACCATCTATCTTTAATTATGCTCCTATTCTTTATAACTAGCCAACTGATCAAGGAAGCTTTAGGGTTCATAACTTGTTTCCATTGTACTTCATACCGTGGTCGATTCTCCAAACAAGTTGTGTAAATTTTGTAGTAGGAGTCATTAGTGAAAGACCCATTGGTGTTAGCTAACTAAATGATTCTATCTTCCCTGTGTAAATGATGGAGTTGAGTTAGATAATTCGTTAATAAAGAGGAGCCTTTAAAGTTATAGTGCCAATATCCATATTGTACAAGTGATGAAACTGTAGCATATAAAAGAAGTCTATTCCTTAAGTGAAGGAGGTTCTTTCTCAGGATTAATGGACTAAGATCATTCCAGTTGTCATGTCAGAATTAGAATTTTTCACTATTCTCCAATTTGTGCTTGATTTAAGGTTATAAGGAACTTTTCAATTTCAACATATGTATGAAGTACTAGGAGTGTTCCCTGTTTATTTCCAAAAGAAGTTCTTTAGCAAAATTTCTATAGCTTTCACTAGGTTTTTAAGGAGCCACAGGTGCAAAGTCTAGTTTACATAGAGGTTGTTAAGAAATGAGATAATTAATTAAAGTCTACCAGAAAAGGAGAGGGACTTGTTATTCTAATTCGTAATTCTCTTATGAATGGAATCGAATAGAGGAAAACAATACTTGAAAGTTAGCCTTATGGTTGTGATATGAATCCTTAGGTATTTGAATGGAGGTTATTGAAGCTTGGGGCCTAATATAAGAGAGAGTCTGTGAGCAAAATCTGATGGACTAGTTAAAACAAATGAATTTTTTAAGTAATTAATTATAAGCCCTAAAAAAATCATTGAATTGTTGCATGTAATCCATAATTATTTTGCCATATTGTGTGCCGACACCATATAGTAGTAACAAGTCACTAAGATAAGTAGAGCAATATCAACTTCTTAAATTTATAGTGATAGATAAATGTCTTACCCTACTATGAACCTTAATAACACCTCAATACAGATTGTGAAGAGACATGTCCCCTTGCCTTAGGAATTTGGCTCCTTTGAATACTTGAGACATTTCCCCATTAACCAATAGATTATATGAGGTTTAGTGATGTGTTACTTTAACTATTTGGTGAATTTGTTAAGAAAACCAAAAAATTCCACAATATCAAGTATGGAATTCCAATATATAGAATCGAAGGCCTTGTAAAAGTTAATTTTTATAAAGCAACTCCTAATTGCTTTTCTTCCTCTTATGATGGTTATTAAATAATTATTTTGCATCCAAAACATTATTTCTAATATTCCTACCTTTTTATGAATGCACCTTGGGTGATATTAATAATATGCTTTAATATTGCTTTAATTTGGTGGTTAGAAGCTTTTGAAATAATTTTATAATGGACATTGCAACACGAGATTGACCTGAACTCTACCAAAGAAGAAGGTTAGGACTTAGAAATAAGGTATAGATATTTCTTATTCATTTCCTATAGTAGTTTCCTTTTTATAAAGAATCATTATATTACCCTTTTGACTTGATTGCTCACCAGGTGCTAGGATTTCTTAAAAAGGCATTTCATCGAACCCATTAGGTTTAGGATCGTTATTAAGATTGATTCTAAATAAATCATTTTCAATCTTAGTATTGGTGATAGACATATTGAGCATTTTAATTTTTTATTAGGGGAGAGAGAGAGAGTGATTGAGGACTTGATCACTTACACATTAGTAGTATTATCTAGGGTATCTTGAAGTAGTTATATACCATAACTTTTTGCTTATTCTGCTTCCAGATGGTGACCTTATTGGAATATATTAGTAAGCCTACATTTTTTTTTTTGCATTCCTTTAACTAAGAAGAATATTTTAGAATTTCTATCTATATCTTTAAGCCATAATAACTTAGATTTTTGCTTTATTAGGGATTGTTAACATCGAGAACTTCAATATACCTAGTTAGGGATGTTTATTCTTTTAACTTAGGAGAATTGTCCTTAGGGTTGAGGCAAGGTACATTTTGAGTCTATTGTAATCCATTTCCAGCCTATAAGATAGTAGAATTTGTGCCATTAGTACTAAAGTTCTTAATGTTTAGTTCTTTTAACTCATTTTCATAACTTAATGATTTCTCATATATTTAGACACCTTATATCCTTCCACATTTGTAGCTAAAGCCCTCTATATTGTTCAAGTTGTTAAAGAATATGAATGGCGCTCTTAAAGGACTATTAACATTAATTCAACCATTTCCCTTCTTGTTGATTGTTTCAAATGGAAAGAATTCTATTGATCAAATTGATTTGCAAGTGTATAAAGTCAATTGCACTAAGTTTATAAAATTGATATGCAAGTGCACAAAGTCATTAAGATTATCGGTTCCATACTTAGCCTCAATACAAACTACAATAATCCTTTTTGTGTTTAATAGTAATCATTCATTACGGATAAGCAAGACATACACTTTGAAATAGGAATATATTGATTATGCAAAAAAAAAAACCATGCTTCAATACAAAAATATACTATTAGTTAGTACATTTTCAATACCATATTATTAATCAAAAGTTACTAAGGCACATCTAAATTAAGTAATAGTTACAGTGAAAAATGAGAATACCATGAATGAGTTAAATAATGCTAGGCATCAATATTAAAGACACAAATTGATACATGCCCATACAATAAACTGTGCTATTTAAAGGTTTTGTCTAATATGGTTAGCTAGATTCTTGGGTGCTCAATAATGGACATTTAAGTGACATTGTTTGATACATGATTATGTAATAAACTACATCCATTGAATTTTTTGGTGAATGTAGTTAAATACACAATCATATGGTCAAATATGTTTATATTGAAAATTTTGTTGAAAAATTATGAAGTACATAGATTGGTGTACAACTGTGTGTTAAAGTTTTTCTAACACAATTTATTACATAGGTATATTTATTAACCATGTTCTTATTTAAAAATTTAAACTCGATATGTGATGTATATAAATTGGTACACGATTGTGCATAGTACCATGTTTATTTAAGATTTTGTTCAATATGCTTAGCAACACAAGAATAAGGTCAGTCATGTTTTTATTAAAATTTTTGAAGGAACAATATGCATGAGATAAATTATTACACTCTTATGTACAAAATTGTCTTCATTATTTATGTTCTTAGACATAGTTAATTACACATCAATGTGTTGAGCTATGTTCATAATTGAAATTTTGAAGTAAAACATGTCAATTAATCAAAAAAACATGTTACTTTGTTATTGATTACCTTATACATGCTCTCTCGTACCGACCTCACTAGTTTTTTCGAGGCTTTGTTGAAAATTAAAAGTGAATTTCCAGTTTTAATTTGTAATACAAGTTTAGATTTTTTTTTGAAAAAAAGTTTATAATATTTGTTTATATATTCCATCCTTATGTCTTCATTTATCAATTATTGTTATTGTTTTTTGTTGTTTAGAGCAAAAGCATAAACCAACTAAGTATTCTAGTTGGTGTAAGGTGCTTTATGAACTTTTTTAGAGTTGTGTTGAAAGTGTAATAGAGTTTGAAGTCTTAATATTACTATGAGAAATGAGAAGTAAAGGGTTAGAGTTTTTCTAATAAAATATATATTAAATGTAAACCAAAAATTTTTTATTAGCAAGTTTTAAATTAGTACTTGTTTATAGTGAAAGTTGGTATAGTGAGGAAAGAAGAAGAGTTTAAAAAGAAGAAAAAGGAAGAAGATCATCCATGTTCAAATGTTAAATACTTTTGGCAGACATCTATAGGAAAAAGGAATAAGATCATCCATGTTCAAATGCTAAATACTTTTGGCAGACATCTATTTGGTATGTACTATATATTGGTATGTATACTAATAACCACTTAACATATGTTGGTATTTGTTTTATTATACAATGATACATTTTGTGTAAGATAGTCATATATTCATAATATAGTTGTGGTATTTATGGTAGAATACAGATGGTGTAGTAAAGAAGAGTAAAAAAATAGAGAATAAGATGAGTTGTTTAGATGTGATGAACTCACATAACAAGGTGGAGAACACTAAGTCATAAGTGGTACTTAAAGTGGTGATGATTTTTTGATTTGTACTAAAAGTATGCAAGATGCCATAGTTTTGTGGTTGTTATAAAGTAAGGAAAGAAAGATAAAAATGGAGACTTAAAGAGTATAACATTTCTATGTCATAGAGGTTAGTCACATAAACCATGATAACTAAATATAATGAAGTAGTAAAATAAATGGTTTTCTGGCAGGGACGGATCTAGAAATTTTTTTGAGTGGGGGCAAAATTTCATTGGAGTCAAAAAAAAAATTTTAGTGGGGGCAAAATTTTAATGAGAGCAAAATTTTAATTTTTTTATGAGTTAAAAATTTTAAATAACAATTTTTTAATGTAAAATTTTTTGGAGCCAGTGGGGGCAAGTGCCCCCTGTGGCTCCGTCCCTGTTCTCTGGTATGTTGTCAGCTAGATGAAGGAATTTGAAGCATGAGCAAGTTTGAAGATGCACAAAATGGGATGAAATGGTTATAGATTTTCATTTGGAATTTAATTCTTGGGTTAAATCCCTTTATGATGACTGTAAGAGGAGGGCTACATCATATGTTAGAGCGGATTTTTATACATACTTGTCTATAAGATAAAAAAGTGAGGGGATAAAAGCTTACTTTGATAGTTGATATGTGCTTAAATGTTCATATATTTAATCCATTACACTTAGTGATTAATGCCTTAAAATGCTTAGGACACTCACTTTTGCTCATATTTAATTTTAGGTACATTTCGAAATTGAAGGAGCTAAAATGACCTGAAAGCATACTTATTGAGCCATCTTCTCAATGTTCATACTATGTTATCTTTATGAAGCAAGAAGAAGAGACAAAATAAAGCTTAACAATGAAGAATGAGAGATGGAAGAGCTCATGCTTGTGACACCAACTGCATGGGTGTGACACCACTCACACCCATGAGACATCAATCACGGTGGTGATAAAGAGATTTGTCCACTTTTAAACCAACTTTTTACTATATAAAACAATAGGTTGTGATGGCTGCGGGAGAGCTCGGACAGAAGCGACCAGACCTACGATTTTCTTCATTTCTCATTGATTTTCAATGGAGATAGAGGTGTTTATGGCTGATGCTTGGAGATTGATGGAGAAGATGGAGGGCTAACCATCCCGGCACCAGTTCAAAGGTGAAATTGATGCCTAGGATGCACAATTAAGCTTATCTTATTTT
This sequence comes from Erythroxylum guanchezii, assembly GCA_025629825.1. NCBI lineage: Eukaryota > Viridiplantae > Streptophyta > Magnoliopsida > Malpighiales > Erythroxylaceae > Erythroxylum > Erythroxylum guanchezii. The sequence continues at coordinate 37,217,151 of JAOTAX010000002.1, forward strand.
TGTTTAATGTTGGATCTCTCTTTTAGAATTGTTTACATTATCCTTTGTTTAATCAATTTGGGTATTCATATATGGATAATCGTATTCTCGTTATCATTAGATTGTTTATATTGTGAACCCATTTCTAGAATCGTTAATATAATTCGTAATTGTTGTATTTGGATTCATATGTAGCAACGAATGATTTTTAATCATTAGGGATAACATAGCTTAGGTTAAATGACCTAAGCTTGTGCGGTTGTTACTTAGATTGGTTTGTTTTTCATTTTGTAACGTGGCTGCCCAATTGAATATAGAGATTGTACCCTAGGTTATATGGTGGTTAGGTTTAATTAACAAGTGTCTCTTAATTAAACACGACTTAAGAAAACCGAGATTAGTAGAGCGTATTGTTAATCCATGAACAATAGTTCTAGGAGGGGTGTGAAAGCATTATAACAATGAAAGATGTTTAATCATGTGTAGGTCAAGATTGATTGGAGAATTAGGTTTCACACACATTCATCAATTTTATCCTTTTCTATTGTTTTCTATAATTTGTTTTCGCTAGTTTAATTTTACGTTATTTTCTCAATTGCATTAAACCTAAAACTGACCTTTTATTTCCTTTACATCAATTATTTTCTTTACGAGAATTAACTAAACATTCCCTGTGAATATGATCCTGACTCACCATATCTACAAGTTTTTAGTATGCAGAGTTAGGTAAATTTTACAGTGCATTCGACATACACTATTAAATTTTGGCGCCATTGCTAGTGAGTGTGGTGATTAAAATTTTTTTAGTTGGTGTCTTGTGTATATATTTCTTTATAATTGTTTCTTTTTGATATTTTTTAACTTTTAAACATTTGTTAGTGTTGGTGTATGGTAGTTACCAAATCTCCTTGTAGAGAACTTGAGCAACTTGATATGGAGATCAAGAGAATATTGCGGAGATTACAAAGAGAGGCAAGAACAAATTTAGAAGTAGAATTAGAACCTGAATCCAAAGAAACAATGGCAAATCTGAGAACACTAAGAGAGATGGTTGCACTAGAACTAACCCAAAGACCTTTATGCATTACATTTTTAAATTTTGTTGAGCATGTTATTTTTGAACTAAAAGTCCAACTTAATACATTTGTTGCCTAATTTTCATGGACTTGCAGGTGAGCATGTGCCTAAGCATCTCAAGGAACTCGATGTGGTGTTTCTGAGTATGAAGCCTCCAGGGGTGATAGAAGAGCAGATCATGATGAAGACTTTCCCATTCTCATTAAAAGATGCAGCAAAGGGTTGGTTGTTTGATCTACCTGCTGGGTATGTTATATGTGGATTGAGATGGAGTGACTACTTTAGAAAAATATTTTCCAACATCGAAGACAACGAGTAATCAAAAGGAAATCTGTGGCATAAATCAACATAATGGAGAGTCCCTTTACGAGTACTGGGAGCATTTTAAGAAACTGTGTGCTAGTTGTTTGCACCATAATATACCCGAACAACTCCTTATCTAGTATTTCTACGAGGGATTATTGCTTATGGAGAGGAGTTTGGTTGATATAGCGAGAGGTGGAGCAATGTGTGAAAAGATTCTTATGGAGGCTTGTATTTTGATTGAGTGAATGGTAGCTAACAATCAACAATTCGACACTCGCAACAATGTTTGTTGTGTAAATGAGGTAAATAATTCATCCATTGAACATCATTTAAATAAGCTAACATCTTTTGTTAGAAAACTTGCATTTGGATAGGCACAGTTAAAGGAATGTGGAATATGTACAAACATGAGCCATCCGACTAATAAGTGTCCAATATTGCAAGAGGGAAGTATGGAATAGGTAAATACTGCAGGAGGGAATTTTCCTAGCCAGTACAACCTGTACTCCCGGATGTATAACCTAGGCTGGAGGGATCATCCCAACTTGAATTACGGGGGGAATAGGCAGCAAAACTACTTCCCAAATCGGCCACAAGGACCGTAGCAATTCCAACAAAAACCACAAGCTTCTTCCTCGGATTCAAGTACAACTTTGGAAGATTTGATTAAGTCCATTACTAATAACACTCTACAATTTCAGCAAGAAGTAAAATTGAGCTTCCAAAACTTGGAACGCTAAATGGATCAGATGGCAGTAAGGATCGAGCATCTAGAGACACAAAGTGGAGGACAACTGCCATCATAACTGGAGACGAATGTGAAGAATGTTAGTGCAATCACCTTGAGGAGTGGTAGGAAGCTTAAGGACCCTAAAAAAATTACTCAAAGGATGGCTAATGAAGAAGACATCAAGAGGAAGATTGAAGAAGAAAGGGATATGCCATCAAGTTCAAAGGTAAATGTTAAATTCCTAATTGTTGAAAAGACTAATCCTGCACCTTTTCCTAGAAGGATAGCAAAATTAAATAAGGAGGATAAGGATAAAGAGAGATCTAGGAAACCTTTCGAAAGGTTGAGGTGAACATTCCATTGTTAGAAGTGGTCAAGTAAGTGCCAAGGTATGCAAAATTCCTTAAGGAATTATGTACGAACAAGCGAAAGTTAAGAGGTAATGAAATGATTAGAATGAGTGAAACTATTTTTGCAGTTTTCAAAAAGAAAATACCTCCTAAGTTAAAGGACCCATGCGTATTTATTATTTCTTGTAAAATTGGTAATATCGAGATTAAATAAGCCACGCTAGATTTAAGAGCATCGATTAATGATATGCCTCGTTGCTTCTTTAAATTTAGGGCCATTAAAAGAAACTAGTGTTACCATACAATTGGCTGATCATTCTAATGCTTACCCAGATGGGGCAGTTGAGGATGTACTTATGCAAGTAAATGAGCTAATATTTCCTACTGACTTTTATGTGGTTGACATTAATGATGAAACTTCTCATAACCCAATACCTATCTTACTAGGGAGGCCATTTCTCAACACAGCTCAAACTAAGATAGATGTTCGCGAGGGTAGCCTCACGATAAAATTCGATGAGGAAGTTACTCGTTTCAATATTTTTGAAGTGTGCATACTTGGAAAATCTATCCACCACTATCATCAACACTGATTTCCCTTGAATCTTGGGTAACCCTTCAATAAAATCCATAGAGATATCTGCCCATACCTACTGAGGCATCTGAAGAGGCTATAGGAGCCTGACAGGATGCAAATTTTCTCACTTGTTATGTTGGAAAATTAAGCAACTATGCAAAAAATCCACCACTGCGGCTTTCATCCCCTGCCAAAAGAAATCAACACCCACTTCTTTTGAATCCCTTCGTGGGCCATGTCATGAATCCATGGAAGGATGGTTTGCACCAAGGGGGAAGCGGGTAACAAGTAAACCTTCTCCTGAAAAAATATCAGGCCATCCCTGACTGCCCATTTCGAGCTTATTGCTTTGTTTTCAATGCTGTCCCGCAACTGCTTCAAGGTCTCCAATGTTACCACCTCTTGTCGAAGGGCATCAAAGATGTCTGCCCGAGATTGGGATATGGCAAAGAGCTAGCTGTCCACTTTACCTCGCGGAGAAAAGGCACTGCAGCCCGATTAAGCCTCCCTGCCTTATATTCCACCCTGAAATTAAAACCCATTAATTTATTGATCCAACCCTGTTGGGGAGAAGTAGTTAACCTTTGTTCTAACAAGAACTTGAAGCTATAGTGATCAATTTGAATGAGGAAGTGTTATCCCCACAGGTATTGTTAGACCCCGTTTCTGGAGCGCAACATCGGACATGGGATCATGAAGCTTGAGCGTGGAGAAAGACTTAAAATTTGGAAACTTTAAAAGGAAAATCCTTTGGAAGAAAAGGTGGGATTTGTCGCGGCGAACATAAATTTTGTCGTGGTGAACAGATGGGAAAATCTCCTTGGACCCTTCGGGAATTTTATGCTGAGAAGAGCGAATTAACTTTCGCCGCGGCGAACCTACGATTTTAATTTTTCGGCAGCGAACTCACCATCTTAACAAAAAATAAAAAGCTTCAGGTTAATTACGCCGCGGCAAACTCTTGGCTTCGCCTTGGCGAAGACCTCTTGAGCAGAACCCATAACTTAAAATTTCGTATCTTACTAAATGCTAACTTGAGAACCATCAACCACCTTCATCAAATCAACCCAAGACAAAATAAACTTGAACATAAACATAAGCAACCTTCCAAAATCTTATTTTCATTGTAAAATGGTGTAATGCAAAAGGTTTGAAGCTAAAAGCAACATTAACCATATCTCATTAAAAACCAAAGCAAAAGTTTTACAAAGCTTTAATGGACATTTCAAGTCACATTATAAAATAACCCAAAAATTTATCATTTGCAAAGGTAGAATTTCTTAAAATGCAACTAAAACCTTGGTTTACAAAAAAAAAAAGCAAAATAAGCCTAGTCGGAGTGATGCCTTAACTCTTGACTCTTGACTACTTGATCTCTTGCTCATCACCTGAAGATGGGACAGAATGGGAGGGGGTGAGCTTAAAGCTCATGGGTAACAATTTTATAACTAGTAACAAGCAAAACCATTGAAAACTTATTTTCCATTGTAACAAAAATTCACATTGAGTCACAAAGCACATGTTTCTCAAATTCTCAACCAAATTTTCAATAATACAAATCAGGTATGCATCAATCTTGTCAATGTATTAAGCAGAACGAGCTAGCACACTTCCCAAAAAGGATCCTGTATAGTCATGAACAGAACGAGCTAACACAATCCCACATAGTAGTTTTGTGTAGTCATGAACAGAATGAGTTAACACAATCCCACATAGTGGTCTTGTGTAGTCGTGAATATGAGGGAGTCCATGAAGGAGCTCCATGCCACAGCGGGTAGGCAAGAGAAGCCGTTAGTCAAAGTGCACAACAGAATGGACCAAACCAAACCCACATAATATGTATTTCATAATCTTGTAAGCTTGTTGCCCAAAATGACAAATTTCCGAAACTTGATCTTTTTCAAACATAGTATCTTTTCAGAAATCATTTTCATAATTCATCAACACAATAAGTTCATGACAAACACATAACACTTTTTCAAAGCATTCAAAAAGTTATAAAGCATGTTCATGAAGTAGTTGAAATCGTTTATTTCCATCATTTGAAAGAAAACATTAATGGCATATTACTTAATCATAAAACTGTGACCCACCTTGAAATCCTTGTTTGTTACTTGCTCAAATGTGCCCTTCCTTTTGATCCTCTTGCCTCACTTGCCTCACTTGATTTCCTTAAACAATAACCAAAATTTCATTCAATTTGGTTCAATAATCGGAAAGTTACTACCTAAACAATTTCATACTATCCTTATGCATGAAACAAAATTCTATGCTCAACTTCACTCCCAAAATTGGAATTTTTAGAGATTGAATTTAGACTCAATTCTTTAATACAACTTGTAGCCCTATGTCTCTAGTTTACACCAAATAAAAAATCACTCAATTTGGACATCTACATCAAAAGTTATTCCCAAAATATCAAAACATGTCTGTGCAGAAAAATTGGAGTTCACCGTGGTAAACTTTTCCAGAAACTCATTCCGAAGGCATTTTTTTCAACATTCTTCAACTTTTTACATCTCATCTTTCACATATAACCCATCTTAACCCTAAAACACCTCTTATACTTCATTTCTAAGCTTATTTCAATCCAATATCAATAACAAATACATCAAAATCTATCTTTGATTATTAACCCTAAAAGAGAACACTTGCCTATATCATTCACTAATAACTTCCCACACATGTTAAGCTATATTTGAGTTTCATCTAATCAAAAAAGATGGAATAATGCTCATACTTACTTGTTGATGCTTCAAATTCTTCAAAATCTTCAAGAATCTCCAAACCCTAGCTTTCCTCTTCTTTTTCTCCTATTCCCAGAACACTCTCTTCTTCTCTCCCTCATTCACAAATCTTCTTCTTTTAATTTCTACTCTTAATAACCATATGATGTCCCTTTTGCCCTCCATATAAGCCTTATGTCCTAAATGCTTAAGTGTTATGCTAAAAATGCCCTTATACATTCTTTCAACATTAATACTTTAATTTCATCAATCCAAGCAATAAATCCTCCAATCATTAACATGCTAATTAAACTCTAAACAAAAATAATTAGTCAATCAAGACCTCAAAAATTAATTGAAATCATACTTATTCAATAAGAAAAGAATTCGCGGGCCAACAGGTATGACCTCTAATGGGGTACAATCTTGGTGAGGCCAATCAACTCCTAATCATAGGCTGCTAACTTAAAATGACGATCAACTAATTTCTGACTAAAAAATGCAATCAGATGACCTTGTTGTAGTAGAACTGCCCCGATGCCACTTCCTGATGTGTCACATTCCACCATAAACTCTTCCTCAAAATTAAGCAACTGCAAAACTAGATCTTCAGAAAGGGCTTTCTTCAAGGCATTGAAAGTCAAATATACCTGTTTGCTCTTTAAATTCTTCCTAATCCAACTCCTATTCTTCTTGTTCCACCTGACAAAACCATAATTGAGCTTCTCCCATCAAATGGAAAGACGTCAGCCCCAATCTCGTTCAAGTGTTTTATGATTCACGAAGAACTGTTCACACCTTTTCAGCCATACCAATAGGTCTTTTGACCCATCAAAGGACGAAAATTTGAGTTTGGAGTACTTATGTACCAGCTACCCTTCGATTTGTCCATCTGTTCTTTATCTTGAACAATGGCGACTCCTTCGACTGTCGCTATTCGACCCACAATCACCCTCCTATCCTGCCTTTTTTCTTGACGCTCAAACATGGCATGTGAGCTCCCCCGTTTGCTCTTCCAACACTTACTGCTGTATGGTCATGTGTTGCATGAAAGTATCAAGCTTGCTCACTAAGCTCTTTGTGTCACCCATGGCAGGTGGCTCTGATACTATATTAATAAAGGCCCTAGCAAAGGATCTTGTCACAGGTCGAGACACAGGGAACCTTACTTCCTTTCCCTTAGTCTTATTCTCCCTTTCCACTGGCGAATCTATGTGTCAACTGAGGGAGAGGCTCGTCTTTAATAGAGCCTCGCTCTAACATTGATTATTTTTTGTAAAATTTTGCTTATCTCTCTTATTCTCAATAGCCCTGAATAATTATAATGGTTTTCAACTGCCTTATCAGCAACCCTTTTTACTGCCTCCACTAAATCAACCACCGCCACCTTCGCCACCTTTCTTGTGTCTTGTGTAGGTCTTACCCATGAATGCATTAGTATAGAGCGATATGCTGCTTATAGAGTTTCATGATTGCTTGGTGGGAGCAAATGCAAGCTTATCTTGTTGAATTGTGTTGTTTCATGCAGCTTGCCATACTGAAGCTTGTGGAAGATCTTGCCAGATTAGTCAAGGTGAAGAGGAGAGAAAGATTAAAGAAGATGGTTCCCAGTTTACTAAGGAAGCTAGAAATGATGATTTTGGGAATAATCCAGAAGTGCATGAATTAAAGGAATAGAGTTCGAATGATTAAAGACCAAAGCAAGAAGAGTGAAAGGGCTGAAGTAAGTTGCATTGGAAACCTGAAAGATGAAGAATCATAAAATGAGAAGCAGATGTAGAGTTGAAATTTTCTGATCAGTTAAAAAAAAACCTAAAGCAAAATTAGATAGTTTCAATGAAAGAAGCAGAAAAAATTCAAAACCAACATGTCAATTGTCATCAAAGTGATCAAGCTGATCAAGTGCGTACTCCATGCAACCTTTTGGTCCTTGCAATATCATAAATTTATTCTCTGCAGCCTCCAATACCACTAGTTGATATATTGTCAGAGTTTGTCACATTTCAGAAAGCAACATTGTCTTTGTTTTTGTTGAACCAATGAGAGCAAGAAACATGTCAAAATCTTACTCCTCAAATTACCTTTTGTTTTTCATTTTTAGCCATTGATGTAAGGTGGCTTGGAAAAAACACGTGTAAGAGCTAATATGAAAAGCTCCATTTTATACTTCTTCTATCATCAGATGCAAAATATATATGAAAAGGTTGTTCTTCATCACTCTGAGAAAAAACTTGGTTTTTGCTTATCTTGAGTTGATTTGGAGTTGTGTTGTGATAGTAATGCTTAGAGTTGGATAAAACATACATTGGTTCTAAAAATCCATTTTTAGAGTATTAGTAGAAACCTTACAGTCAAAAATCTAAAACCATTAACCATACACAAAACAAGAGAACCATACATTGATCATTTGAGTCAACATTCTTTACAAACTACGAGGACTACAATAAAAAAATCGAAATTGAATGTTGGTCTTCTAGAATATCTCATTTTCTTAGAGCAGAATCATTTAGTTTAGTAGCTGTTTGAAGAAAAGCCTTGACCAGCAAAACCTTTGAGTTTGTGGTTTAGGCAAAGGAGAGACGATCTAACCTGCGAGACGATCCATCCTACGAGACGATCCAATCTGCAAGAGTGGTATCAGAGCTGCACAGTTCACCATACCTGGACTGAATCAAAGCCATGGCAGGTACTAGCTTTCCTGTGATGAATTTGCAAAATGTATAAGCAAATATACTTGTGTTAACTAGCGAAAACTATGAAGCTTGGGCCTTTAGAGTTGAGGATTGCCTCAGAATCTGTGAATGTTGGGACATAGTGAATGAAGGAGTAACTGATGTTGAAGGAATAACATATTTGACTGATCAATAGTTAACAAGAATAAGGTAGGACAGAGATAAGGACTTCAAGGCTCTTATTTTTCTGAGGCCAGTGGTCAGTGAGACAATATTGCTGAGACATGCTAGTTGCAAAAATGCTAAAGAATTGTGGGATATACTGAAGCTGGAGTATGTAGACTTAGCTCAGTCATTAAGATTGAAGAAACAGGTAGTGATGAGAAATTTTGAAAACTTTTCGATGAGGGATGAAGAGAATATGGGTGTAGTAAAATTTAGATTCATAGGCTTAGTGCAACAGCTGAAGGAGTTTGGTGAAAATACTAACACAAAAAGATTAGTTGACAAGTTTTTGAGTAGATTGCCCCTGAGATTTGAAGCTAATATAGCACATGTAGAGTGGCAATTTAGTAATGATCCAGATTCAATGACATTGGAGCAAGTTTTTAATGTGCTAGAAATGCATGAGGAGAGGCACGGGATTAGAAGAGAAGGAGAAGAGTATGCACTAAAAGTAGAATGTTTCAAAACACCTGAAATCCACGAATTCGTACCCAAACACAAAACCTGAATCAAAACCTACTTGAGCCAAATACTGCATCAATTCAGATGCACCGACACTCACGAAATTAGTCACGAAGTAACCAAAACTCTCATCGGATGACAACTTACCCTCAAAACCAGCCTTATCAGAACCATATGCAGTACTAGATGTCCCAAATATATCCTCAAACATAATTTCCTCAGCAAATGCCTTATCCAAACTATCCACAAAACTTCCAAAACATCAATCAATATCCTGGAAACAACACCAACCGAATGCAAAGTGGACATAGAACTTCAAGATGGGGAATGTTTCCAAATTGTAGATTCTGTGGGAAGAGTAATCATGCTGCTGAAGAGTGTTATTGGAATGAGAATGTGGATTGTATTCACTGTAGAAAAAGGGGACCGTCGAAGAGGGTATGCCATGAAAAGTGGATGACAGAGCAACAAAACCCACAAAGTCCCATTTTTGGAAAGCAACCTCCAATACATCCCCTGCAAAGACAAAATACTCTATCAAACCTATTGCCAACTCAAGCACAACATTACCAAAACACTTCTGAATCACAAATTCACCAAGCACACTATGTTGGAAAATCTGGAAATGCACAAATACCTCAACACTGCATATCTCAACCTTTGATACCTCAACCTTTTACATCTCAACCTCAAATAACTCAACCTTACATATATCAGCCAGCTTTAACATATCAGATACCTCATCAAGCCATACAAACACCAATGTCCAGCTTATCAAGTCAACAACCTCAAATTACATACCCGATAAACAACACCTTGTCTAATCCACAATCAGAGGTTCACACAAATTCCCAAAATAACTTACAAAATACTTTAAATACTCAATCTGGACATTCATAGACCAAAAACTTACCAAAAAAAACCCATTACAGAAGAGAGTGTGTTTGTGGAAGAAAGTTGTCAATAAACCATGAAAGTAAATTCTGTTGATAAAATTTATGCAGCTGAAGTGAAAAATGAGAAGGGAAGTGAGTGGTTAGTTGACAGTGGTTGCTCTAACCACATGACAAAGAAAAAGGAAACATTTGTTGAGAAGGATACTAGCATAAATGCTATGGTTATAATAGGAAATGGAAAACTCATACTTGTCTCGTGGAAGGGTGATATTGAATTAACTACAAAAGCTGAAAGCACAATGCTTGATGAAGCCTACTCGAACTTGATCAGAATCTGATAAGTGTTGGCCAGCTCTTGGAAAAGAAATATAGAGTTTACTTTGAAGATGAAAAGTGCAGGATTTTCAATGCATAAGGTGAATTGGTGCATAAAACTCTGATGATGAACAGAGTTTTCAAGATTAAAATGACAGAAGTGGATGGAGCATTTGTTGCTATTCTAGTGATAGAATTGACTAAATTATGGCATAGAAGGTATGGACATGCAAACTTGGATTACATTATTGATATGCAGAAAAAGGAACTAGTTCATGGAATAGCACAACTAAGCAGCAAGATGAAAACAGTGTGTGAACCATGTGCAAAGGGAAAGAGCCATGTTTTGCCTTTTCCAACTAGTAACTGGAGAGCTACTGAGAAGTTACAGTTGGTGCATAATGATATTTGTGGACCTATGGACACGCCATCAGCTAGAGGAAATAAGTATTATGTGGAATTCATTGATGATATGTCGAGATATGCATGGATTTATTTCATGAAGAGCAAAGACCAAGTATTTGGTTTCTTTAAAGTGTGGAGAGCAGAAGCTGAAAGTCAATGTGGAAAGAAAGTGAGATGTTTAAGAAGTGATAGAGGAGGAGAGTATGTCTCAAATGAAATGAAGAATTACTTTGAGAAGGAAGGCATTTTTCCTTAATTTTCAGTTGCATATTCACCACAGCAAAGTCGATGATGTTTGAAATGAAGGTGCCTAGAAGATTTTGGCTAGAAGCATGCTTTATAGTAGTTTATTTGCAAAACAGATTAAAGACCAGATCACTGAAGGAGAAAACTCCATTCAAAGTCTGGGTTGGTGTTAAACCGAAGGTACATCACTTGAGAGTGTTTGGATGTATAGCTTACATGCATGTTCCTGAAGCTAAGAGAGCAAAGCTGGATGAGAAAGAAATTAAAGGAGTTATGATGGGATATAGTGTAGAATCCAAAGGGTACAGAATCTATAATCCTGAAACTAAGAAAATGTTGGTGTCTAGAGATGTAAAGTTTTATGAAAATGAGGGCTGGAAGTGGGAAGAACCTACTGTCAGAAAATCAGGAAGAGTAGAAATTGAAGTTCCATTGATTGAACCGAATGTTGATGAAATCATGAGGGAGACTTCACATCAGGAGATGACTGTTGCAGAAAGCTCAAATAACTCACCAAACTAAAGATCTCAAGAGGAGTTTTCACCAAGCCCTGAAAATGATGAATTGAGTTCAGAATCTCAGGAGGAGACATCAAGCTCTGATAGTGCTCACAAGGAGAGGGACTTGGCCTCGATTTATAATGAAACTGACCTTTTATTTAATTTCAGTACATTGATGCAGATAAAGAGGAAACAAATGAAGCATTGACAATTATTGAATGTGCTTTGCCTGCAGGATCTGAACTGAAAACATATAAGCAAGCTGTCAAGCAAGTAGTGTGGCAAAGTTCAATGGATGAAGAAATAAAGGCTATTGAAGAGAAAGGAACCTGGTTGCTGGTTGATCTACCAAGTCCAGAAACTAAAGTTGTGGACTCCAAGTGAATTTACAAGAAAAAATTGAATCCGGATGGGTCTGTTAACAAACACAAAGCTAGACTTGTAGTAAAGGGATACAAGCAAGAATATGAAGTAGATTACGCCGAAACATATGCACCAATAGCAAGGTTAGACACTATGAGATTGCTGTTGACGTTGGCTGTAAACAATGGATGGAAGGTACACTAAATGGATGTGAAGAGTGCCTTCCTAAATGGAATGTTGGATGAAGAAGCATATTTGAAGCAGACTGAAGGATATGTATTAAGTGGACAAGAACAGAAAGTTTACAAATTGGTGAAGGATTTGTATGGCTTGAAACAAGCTCCAAGAGCTTGGTATTCGAGAATTAACAGTTATTTGATGCAAAATGGGTTTAAGAGAAGCAAGAGTGAAGCTACATTGTATGTGAGAACTTATGTTGAAGGAAAACTAATTTGTTCTTTGTATGTTGATGATTTGTTAATAATAGGTACAAAGGACAAGCTTGTAGAAGAGTTCAAGGAGCTGATGAAGTCTAAATTTCAAATGACAGACTTAGGAGAAATGAGTTACTTTTTGGGACTAGAAATAGATCAAAGAGAAGATGGAATTTTCATCCACCAGAAAAGGTATGCAAAGGAGCTGATTGAGAAGTTTAGCTTAAAGGACAGCATTGGTATGTCAACTCACATGGAACATCAACTGAAATTGGAAACTACAAAACCAGGTGAACAGTTCGATGAGACTTACCATGGAAGCATGATAGGTTCATTAATGTATTTGAGTGCATCTAGGCCAGATATTGCTTGTGCCATAAATATTATGGCTAGTTTTGGTCATAATCCCTCAAGGCAACATGTTATATATGCTAGAAGGATACTTAGATATGTTAAGCATACTGTTGATTATGGAATCTGGTATGGAAGAGGAGAAAAGGTGGAGTTGTCTGTTTTTAGTGATGCAAGTTATGCTGGAAATAATGAATGTAAAAGTAGAAGTGGATACTGCTGTAGTTTGGGGTCTGGAATTTTTTCCTGGAGGTTAAAGAGGTAGAAGAGTGTAGCTCAATCAACAGCAAAGGCTAAGTATGTGGCGGTGAACTTGGCTGCTAAGCAAGCTCAATGGTTAAAGAAGATTCTGATTGATGTGGGAGAGTTAAAGGACAATTGTGTAACTATTTACTATGACTCCAGTGCAGCAATTTCAATGACAGAGAACCCTTCGGATCATATGAGAACCAAGCATATGAAGGTTAAGTATCACTATGTTAGGGAACTAATCAAAGAAAAGGAGATTAAAATGGCTTTTTATAGATCAAGTTTCCAATTAGCTGACTTATTCACCAAAGCTTAATTGCCAAGATGGAGATTTGAACCTTTGAGAAAATTGATAGGTATGCAGGCTCCACAAAATAAAGGAGGAGCTATTGAATTGTGTTGTTTCATACAGCCTGCCATACTGAAGCTTGTGGAAGATCTAGCCAAATCAGTCAAGTTGAAAAGGAGAGGAAGATCGAAGAAGAAGGTTCCCAGCATACTAAGGAAGCCAGAAATGATGATTTTGGGAATAATTTAGAAGTGCATAAATCAAAGGAATAGAGTTCGAATGATTGAAGGCCAAAGCAAGAAGAGTGGAAGGGCTGAAGCAAGTTGCATTGGAAACCTAAAAGATGAAGAACCAGAAAATGAGAAGCGGATGTAGAGTTAAAATTTTTTGATCAATTAAAAAAAACCTGAAGCAGAATTAGATAGTTTTAATGAAAGAAGCAGAAAAAATTCAGAACCAATATGTCAATTGTCATCAAAGTGATCAAACTGATCAAGTGCGTACTCCATGCAACCTTTTGGTCCCTGCAATATCAGAATTTTATTCTCTACAGCCTCCAATACTACTAGTTGATATACTGTCAGAGTTTGTTACATTTCAGAAAGCAACATTGTCTTTGTTTTTGTTGAACCAATGAGAGCAAGAAACATGTTAAAATCTTGCTCCTCAAATTACCTTTTGTTTTTCATTTTTAGCCATTGATGTTGTTGGACCCCGAACTCTTTCTTGAAAATTTGATTTATTAAATGAAATTAAATGAGGAATTAGTGGTGTTTAATGT
>JAOTAX010000002.1:37242153-37253136 GCA_025629825.1 Erythroxylum guanchezii
GAACTTGCTCTCCCATACCCACTTAAAGAATATGATATTCAAGATTGATTTAATCTAATTTTATTCTATAAAATCACACATACCCACTTAAAGAATGTGATATTCAAGATTGATTTAATCTAATTTTATTCCAGAAAATCTTTTAGTCGGTGCTATAAGTCTTTTACTAAGTCGAAAGAATTCAATTTCTCTAATCATTGAGTTTGGATTAGTGAAGTGATCAAAATTTTTAAAGAGATCTTCATTTTAAATTTTTAATCATTTTGTCATAAATCTTCATGCTTTAAAGTATAATCATAAGTGACCTATTAAAATGATAGAAGAATTGAACAACTTACTACTTGAAAAAATTGTTAGGATAGAAATAAGAAAGAAAGAGACCTCTAACAAAAGAAAAAATGTAATGTATTTTCAAATATTTCAAGGATGATAATAAGGATGAGGTGAAAAGCATTTTGCGTACAATAATAGTGATAACATCACCCTCTTCTCTTAAAGTTTTCAAATAATTCTTGAAGTAAAAAAATTAAAGGACAAGGAATTCTATAAATGAAGGTAAAAATGAATTAAAGAAAAAGAAGAATGCCATTTGTTACGGATGTCAAAAATTTGGACATGTAAAATCTCAATCCCTCTAACACAAGTGATTAGTGAAAAAGAAATATTTATATATGAGATAGCAAACATATAATTTGTAACGCATGAAAATATTTAACCTAAATTCTCTTCTTAACATAGATGATAAATTCATTTATAATGAATTGATAGAAAATTTAGAGATTTTACTAAAAGAAAGAAATAAATTATTATTGAGTCGTAAAGGTTTTCAAAGAAATAAGGTTAATTTTCTTAAAGAAGATAATACAAGATTTAAAAGTTCGTTGAGTTAAATAATTTTAATAAAGAATGAAAATAATTAAAAAAAAACCTCTTGAGAGAGAGAGAAGCTCTTGTTTCTCTCTTTCCTAGTCGATAGTCTTTGCATGATATTCAATGTTCCCCCCCTAAACTCTTCTCATTCAATGCTTTTTAGTCGTCCACTTACTTTCTCGTTTTGAATGTAATGTTTGATATTAGGGTGCATGAATGACCTCGTATGCAAAATCTGTCATAGGCTCTTGGTCACCTTTTGCAATCTAAATTAAGGAATTCAACATTTAAAAGCTCCACCTCACACTCCTGAACATATTGGCATCGCCGAGTGCAAACATCACCATATTGTTGAAATAGCTCTCACTCTTCTACATCAAGCCTCTATGCCCCTCAAATACTAGTCTCTTGCATTTCAGATAGCTGTCTACTTAATTAACAGGATGCCAACCAAAACACTAAACCATGATTCTCCCTACTATCACTTATTTCACTCCACACCCGACTATCACAAACTTCGTATTTTTTGATGCCTTTGTTATCCCTAGTTACGACCCTACAGCACCCACAAACTACAACAAAGATCCTAAGCATGCGCTTTTATTGGCTATTCCACTGACTATAATGCTTATCTATGTCTTAAGCCCAAAACCAACAAAATCTTCGTCTCTCGACATGTGGTCTTCGTTGAAGAAGCCTTTGCTTTTGCCTCCCTCTCGCCATATTTAAACATGCTCCAAAAGTAACATATTTAAACATAAAGTCATTTTTGATCTCCACACCACTATTCAACAACATTCCTAAACAGTACCAACCTTTATCATCCAAGCTCGTAGACATCTTGAATGACGTGCAAACATGAGTGAAGAATATGATGCCTTAATCCACAACTACACCCGGTCTTTAGTTCCACCACACCCATCTCAAAACATTATAGGGTGCAAATGGATCTATCGCATCAAATGCAATCCTGATGGCACAATTGATCGGTATAATGCCCGTCTTCTAGCTAAAGGCTTCCATTAATCACCAGGACACTTCAATGACACATTTAGCCCAATCATCAAATCAGTCACTTTCTGAATAATTCTCACCTTAGCCGTTACAAATGGTTGGCCTTTATGTCAACTAGACATCAACAATGTGTTCCTGCAAGTCACACTAACAGATGATGTCTTCATGGAACAACCACCCGGATTTTTCAACTCTCATCATCTATACTTTGTTTGCAAACTTCACAAAATATTTTACGATCTTCGCCAAGCTCCAAAGGCATGGTATCATCAACTTCGTCAGTTCCTTCTCCAAATTGGCTTTTCCAACTCATTATGTGTTGCCTCTCTCTTTATTCACCACTGCACCAATCACACTATATACCTGTTGATTTATATCGATGATATCATGCTTATAAGGTCTTCTAATGAACTACTCCAACAATTCATTCATGACCTCGCCAATCAATTTTCCATCAAAGATCTTGGCTCACTTTCCTACTTCCTAGGAGTTGAGGCACAACCAATCCCGATGGACTACTTCTCTCCCAACAAAAACACATATGAGATCTCCTTGACAAGACAAATATGCTTAATGCCAATTCTGTTTCAACCCCCTTATCTCCTTCTAAATCACTCAAACTAAATGATGCAAATGTCCCAGCCAACTGGTGCAACAAAAGATCAACAAATTCTTGGATCCCTTCAATATCTCTCACTGATAAGGTCTGATGTTTCCTATGCAGTCAACAAACTCTCACAATTCATGCATCGCCCTACTACAATACACTAGAATATGGTAAAAATGGTCCTTCGCTATCTTAAAGACACCCTTGATCATGGGTTACTCATCCGTCGACAATCCTCTGTGACTCTTTATGCATTCGCTGATGCAGATTGGGCCGGTGATCCGACAATCGATGATTAACTATCGCATATATTATCTTCCGTAGTAACACACCTATTAGTTGGAGCTCTAAGAAACAACATATGGTGGCCCGGCTTCAACTAAAGTTGAATATCGAGCCATCGCAGCAATCGCTGTAGAACTCAATTGGATCACACAACTCCACTCTAAACTTCAGATCAACATTTCTCACACTCCAGTCATCTACTGCAACAATGTTGGTGCAACATATGTCTGTGCCAATCCTATCTTCCATAGCCATATGAAGCATGTTACCATCGACTTCTTCTTCTGTAACACCCATATAGGGACCTACAACTATCCACATATAAGGCAACCAATTTCCTGTACATACATTCAGGACATGCATTTTGGTTCAATGCTATACATGTATACATTACAAAATTCCCTAATGCTTAACATTATCATTTAATAGTGGTAAAACATTTTTACATTTATATAGTAATCCAAAAGAAAACATACAATTTCTTTTAACCGTTACATGTACAATCATCATTAACTAAAAATGTCTTCCATAAGTACTTTTTCTTCTATCTATTGGCTTTGGTCCCTGCAGATGTTCCATGTACCTCACTCCTATGACTTATCGTGCTAAGCTTGAAAGCTTAGTGGGGAAACACTTAGTTTAGATGACCAGTCACAACAGTCATCCACCAAGCACATACATTAATAAACATTGCATAAATAAAAATAATGATGGCATTCTTAATCAAATAAACAATGCAAACATGCTTTAATATTTTTGTCATATACTATAAATTCACCTTCAAAACCCAAACATTGATATTCAATACTCAATGATACCAATTATCAAGACAAATGCCAATGCTCATTCATATAGCGATTATTTATATTGTCATACTGTATTTCTTATTTATATCTCTTTACTTTACTTTCTGTGTTAGGACTGCACATTTTCTATGGGTGTGGATAACGGGTGTTGTGAATATCCGAAGATATCAAACTGTGGATAACCGAAGGTATCGAACTGTGGATACCGATGGTGTCAAACAGTAGCAGCTGCACTGTAACCCTATTGGCATGTCCATCTATCCACCACCAAGACAATAGAGCAGGCACTGTAACATTTTCTTTAACTTTTTGCCAATTTCACAATTCATATGTTGACAAGTCATGTGATATACTATACACATATGAGTAATGAATATGCATACAAATCATTTATGAACATGTAAGTTTTCTTTGGAATGCGTTATGCTCAATCTTATATTCCAATTTCAATCTTCCATTTCACATGTGGTAAGTCCTATTTCATTTATTTCTAGGTGTTTGAAAATTTTCATACACATTCATAAAGGTTTTGATAAGATGCGGTAGAAATCGGAAACAAAAACAATGTCACGGTCGTGACAGACACTCTCTCCATTTATACCACTACTTGTTGCTTAATATGCATTTAGAAAAAGTCAGAAATGGGATTCGAGGTCTCCTAGAAATTTTTTCATCTATATCTATAGTATCTATATCACTAATAATCAGACCATTTGGACTTCTAAATCATGAGATATAGGCAAAATATTACAAGCTGTTCCAAAACAAGGGTAGCTTTAGGTGACCTTTTTCAATCTCAATTTCCAAGGTCATAGAGCTAGAATCAAGTCAGAGTTTTTTCTAGAGATATTTAGCTCTATGTCTAAGGTTTCATATGTAACTAAAATCACACAATTTAGAGGTCTGTAGGCTGAGTTATGACTTAAACAATATGACTGACTCAAACATCTTAGACAGAATTTCACTACACGCTACTCTCTTGTCATATACAACCAAATTCATGCAAAGTAACACCAAAATAACATCATAGCAACATCCCAATAACAATTATATATCCAAATAAATCTTTATATCCATTCAATCATACACAAATACAGAAATCAACAAAGTGAAGTCCTAAACCTCAAAATTGACAAAGGTGGTATTCTATTGCCTTTCCTTTCCTTCCTCTTTGGCTTTGCTAGACTCACCAACTTGATTTCTACCTAAGATTGACTTGATTTCTTACATGAAAAATTATACAAAGGTGCATCTCCCATCTCCATATGTCGATTCCACAACTTTCAAGACTCATACATTTGCTTAATTCCTATTGGACACACATGCTTTATTATTATTGGTCACACATGCCTTAATCTAATTGGTCCATGTATTAACTTTAGAAAATTTGCATATTGGTCCTTCGCCTTCCTTTAATTCCCATATTAGCCTACACTCTTATCAATTAATTTCATTCCCCTATGTCTTAATTTTCTAATGTAATTTCATAAAATTTGGTTAATTAAGTCCCCATTCATGGATTATTAACTCAACATAATTTACTTACGATGTATAACTCTGTATATATAGACACAATGACATCAATAAGAAAATGAGTTCACCAATTACCTAAATCCATTATCATCATCCTATGTAAATCTCAAATTCTTGAAAGATTGGTTGGAGAGTATATATGAGTCCAAAATGTACTCTTCAAACTTTAAGCCAAGTTGTTTTTAACGAAACTTATGGTTTTGAGGGTAAACTTCAACTACTAGCAGTATCAGTAGCTATTTACTGCAAATTAAATGCCGCTGTCGGTAGAACGGAACTGGTTTGGCTTTTAACGGACAACCTCTAGCTATAAATCATTAATTGCTAGGGTTTAGCTGATAAGAAGCATTGATTGGGGTACTCCTGTATTTTATGAACTCATTTATTAATTTACGGGTTACTAAACCCTATTTATATGTAACCCCACGATTCTCCGTCAGCTATCTATACCCTCTCAAAGACCAACTAACCAAATTTCTCAAAAGAGAGAGAGCTTGGCACTACTCAGAAATGGCGTCGGCAGAAATAGAGAAGCACAGAGAAGGCGCAGAGGTCTATGCTGGAGATGATATCGGCAGGGAAAAATCTGTGGAGCTCTTGGACGAGATAGAATTACCAAACGGCCTGTTGCCACTCAAAGACATCCTGGAGGTTGGGTACAATCGCTCAACTGGGTTCGTTTGGCTGACCCAGAAAAACAAAGCTGAACATAAATTCAAAGCCGCGAACCGTTTAGTGTGGTACGACAAGGTGGTGACCGCGTTTGTGGAGAAACGGAAGATGAGGAAAGTGACAGGTGTGAAAGCCAAGGAGCTTTTGATATGGGTGTCCATCGAGGACATTTACGTCGATGAGAAGGACTTGAGAACAGTAACATTCAGCAATAGCTTGACTGGTATTTCCAGGTCGTTCCCTACATCGGCATTTCAACTTGAGGAGGTCTACAAGTGATGATGCTGAAACAATGCTGAAACGGCGTCAAATTACCTTTTCTTTTGCCTGAACTGAATTTGCTTTCGTTATGCAATAATCATATTATCAATTGGCGCAGTGAATGTTTTATTGTATTTAAATGGGTTTGAGGAATATATCCAATAATCATATTATCTAATGGATCGCCTTCAATGGATGGTCGAGCATCCATCGACCATCCGTGGCATCTCCATACTCTCTTCCTTTTCCTTGTCAAGTTTATCATTCTTATCTGCATCAATTTGTACTGATCTTTATAAGTGTAACGGTCCTACAATATTATCCCTAAAGATCACTATTCGAATATACGCCTGCCCTTTTAAAGTAATACATACAATTGTATTAGAGGAACATTTTCTTGTAATATATAAGGTTGAGAAACACTTATGGGACCAGATTGATGCGAGGCTAATACAAAGAAGAAACATCGCAATCTAAGACTTTTACAGGAAGGCCCCAGCCCCAATGTCCCATCTGATATAACTAAAATGCCATGTGTAGTTAATTAAAGCATTGTCTGAAATCCCATTTCAATTAACAAAATATCATGTTTTATGTTATCAATTTGCAAGTTAACCATGTGAAGACAGTACCCAATTTCATAAACCTCCTTTTCTTTTGTTTTGATCAATGAATACTTTCCTTTATAAACAACGATGTAAAAGGAAAATGTATTAGCATTAGATTATAGATATTTCCAATTCAAATAAGATTAATATGAATTGGAATACAATTTAAAGCCTTTCTATATCTGATTTCTATGTTCAACATTGATTAGTGCGAACGGAATGCAAATAATAATATCAAAGTTGAACTTGCTCTCCCATACCCACTTAAAGAATATGATATTCAAGATTGATTTAATCTAATTTTATTCTATAAAATCACTCATACCCACTTAAAAAATGTGATATTCAAGATTAATTTAATGTAATTTTATTCCAGAAAATCTTTTCATCGGTGCTATAAGTCTTTTACTAAGTCGAAAGAATTCAATTTCTCTACTCATTGAGTTTGGGTTAGTGAAGTGATCAAAATTTTTAAAGAGATCTTCATTTTAAATTTTTAATCATTTTGTCATAAATCTTCATGTTTTAGAGTAGAATCATAAGTGACCTATTAAAAAAATAGAAGAATTGAGCAACTTACTACTTGAAAAAATTGTTAGAATAGAAAAAGAAAGAAAGAGGCCTCTAACAAAAAAAATATATAATGTATTTTTAAATATTTCAAGGATGATAATAAGGATGAGGTGAAAAGCATTTTGCGTACAATGATAACATCACCCTCTTCTCTTAAAGTTTTCAAATAATTCTTGAAGTAAAAAAATTAAAGGACAAGGAATTCTATAAATGAAGGTAAAAATGAATTAAAGAAAAAGAATAATACCATTTGTTATGGATATCAGAAATTTGGACATGTAAAATCTCAATCCCTCTATTAGTGAAAAAGAAATATTTATATATGAGATAGCAAACACGTAATTTGTAACGCATGAAAATATTTTACCTAAATTCTCTTCTTAACATAGATGATAAGTTCATTTATAATGAATTGATAGAAAATTTAGAGATTTTACCGAAAGAAATAAATAAATTATTATCAAGCTGTAGAGGTTTTCAAAGAAATAAGGTTAATTTTCTTAAAGAAGATAATACAAGATTTAAAAGTGTGTTGAGCTAAATAATTTTAATAAAGAATGAAAATAATTAAAAAAACTTTTGAGAGAGAGAGAAGCTCTTATTTCTCTCTTTCCTAGTCGATAGTCTTTGCATGAAATTCAATGTTCTCTGCCTTAAACTCTTCTCATTCAATGTTTTTTAGTCGTCCACTTATTTGTTGTTGCATTTTTATTCTTAATTTCACTGCCTTTTCACCCCTGCTCTTTGTTCATTTCACTTCTTTTCTTTAGTAATAGTAAGAAAACCCTGGTACCATGTAGGTCTATTACTTCCATTCTAGGCAAAATTATTCAAACCCCCATTATAGCCCCCCAAAAAAAAACTTGGACTCTTTTCCTTCACTTCCCCCACGACCTAACTAATTTTCATAGCCTTATCCACTAGATCTATAAAGACCTCCTCTTCCTACTACAAATATCCTATCCTCCAACACTCAAAACATAGATTCACATACCTTTGATGGATGAGAAGTGTCTACAACCTAAAATACTGGAACAACAAAGAAAACCTAGAATCCGGTCCTAACTTTATGTATGGTTACTGTCCCCGTGAGTGGGGACAGTTGACAAACAAAGTAATCATGTCCCTCTTGACTGTTTGGTTGAAGTTATCGATTTTTTGTCCTCTATCTCCGATGGACAGGAACAAAGATTTTTGTTCCTTTATAAACAGAAGGACAAAAATTCTCTGTCTCTGTCTCCAGAACAAAGAAAGATGCAACCTCCAAATTACCCCTCCTCTGTTATTTGGTCCTTTCGGTCTCTCGCACGCCGTCCTTCGCCTCAAAGCACTCCTCTCTCGCACGCTAGGCTTCTCCATTGACGCTT
Organism: Erythroxylum guanchezii; assembly: GCA_025629825.1. Lineage (NCBI taxonomy): Eukaryota > Viridiplantae > Streptophyta > Magnoliopsida > Malpighiales > Erythroxylaceae > Erythroxylum > Erythroxylum guanchezii. The sequence goes on from JAOTAX010000002.1 coordinate 37,250,750, forward strand.
CGCTGTCGCAAGCTGGGCAACTCTCTTACACGCTAGGACTCTTCTTCCCAAAGTAAGTTTTTTTTATTTGCTGGAAAAATGTCGTTGCCCCCGAACACCTCCATTTCTCTGGTTGCGCAAATTAGGTGAACCTGGTTTTGTTGTTTTCTTTTTTTAGTCTGGAGTTGGAAATGGAGGATGTTTCTGTGTAATGGAGACCTTCGGAGTATTGGGTGTTTGTATTTATTGATTTGTCATCTGTGGAGACCTTTGGCCATTAATACCAAAGCGGATAACTTTTACAAGCAAAAGTCTAAATTTGTCAGTTTGTTTTTTATGCGTTACTTCTGTGAATTTTACGTTAGGAAATTGAAATTTTTATACCCTTTTGATTATAAGCAGAACCTAACAAGATGAGGAGGAGCATTACTGGAGTTGGCTCAATTTCAGAGTATGCAAGATTCAAAAAAGATGATTCTAGGTGCCAGTTATTTGTTTTTTTCCCCTTTATTTCTTTAGTGCCACAGGCTTTAGTTATCGATCCATTTTAATATGCTATTAAAGTTGCTAAAGGTTTTTATAAATTGAACTATTTGATAAGTCATGCCATCTGGATTGATTATATTTTTCTTCATAATATTGGGAATGGAAGGATGAGTGGTGATAATATGCATTGGGTTGTTTCTATTTTGTGGGTAGCATGATCCAAAAGGACTAATTTTCCTTGGTAAAATGATTTCTTAATTGTTGTCATTTAATCATGTAGAGGGGATTTCAAAGCTGGAGGAAGCATTGCTAATTGATCCCAAGAAACATGATGCAATATGGTGCCTGGGAAATGCCTATACTTCTTTGGGATTTTTGACCCCTGATCAAGATGAAGCTGAGGACTCTTTTGAAAAAGCGTCTGTCTACTTTCGACAAGTTGTTAACGAAGTATTCGTCATTCAAAATCCTCAATCAAAATCTTATAATCCTTCTGTTATTTATTTTCTGTTTGGTACTCTAGATGCTTGATCGTGATAATTTCCTCTCTTGTAGGATCCAGGGAATGAACTTTATATGAAGTCTTTGGAAGTCACTTCTAAGGTATACGTTGTTCCTTATCATTCTTTTCATGTGTTGGGGGGACTTAAGAACACAAAAGTTGGCATGTGATTTTTAATTTTTTGCTGTTTCGATAATGAAAATTTGGAGCTATCTTCATTCAAGTTCTCAAAAGTAACATTGGTTCTACTTATGCACAACCATATTTAGTTGGCTTGTTGATTATATCAGGAACTCTAAGAGAGGACAATCCATGAATACGTTCATTTTTTTCATTTTAACTGTTTGATTTTTCTAGTTACCAAGGTTTCCAAAAAAGTTTATGTTTATGCTCCTTGATCAGCTTGCTATGGTGTGATCAAAATCTATAAACACCTGTCAATTACTGCTTTTTAAACATTTAGCCACTTTATTGTAGATGTTTTTACACATTTTCATCTGGTTGAGGTTCAGATTCGGTCCTAAAATTTTGAGCAGTGCGGGGTTATAGTATTTGCATTTTGCATTTTGCTATCTTTGGTTAATGAAAAAATAGATTTCTGATTGTTTCCATTAACTTGAAATGTCAGTGCTGTCAAATGAGTCATTTGTATTGGGTTTATGCCATAAAAATTTGTCCTTTCCTGTTCAGGCTCCAGAACTGCATGCTGAGATTCATAACGTGGCTTAGTTCAACAGGTAATGGGCATTGCACCAATATTTGGACCATCTACTTCATCGAGTGCAAAGGTAAACTGCCCCGATGCTTTATCTCTCCCTTTGTTACTCAGGAACTATCTGATGTATTTCTGGTGGCAATGCCAACTTTTATCTGACCATTGATATATTTCAATAGAGTCCTTCATTGGAATTTTCCACAAATATGGGGAGGTTGTATACCCCTTACCGAAAGGAACTGGGAAATAAATTTACATATCAGCTTAATTAGAAATTTCATTACTTGGTTTATGATGTAGGTTACATATTTGTAAGCATACACACTTCTTGTTGTTATTGTAGTTTATATGCATGTTGTGTTATTTTGCAGGAATGCCATATAGTAAGCATTTTTTTTCCTTGAGTTGTAGGCATCTTGATGAATATCTACAATTTAACAAAATTGTGCCATGTGTGTGGGAGAGAGGGATTTAGGTGTGCTTTTCAATATTCTTTTTGTTTTATGGCCATAAAACCATCTATTATGTGCTTCCAGGTCAAATTCATGTTGTTATTGTAGTTTATATTTATGTTGTGTTATTTTGCAGGAACGCCATATAGTATGCATTTTTTTTCCTTGAGTTGTGAGCATCTTGATGAATATCTACAATTTAACAAGATTGTGCCATGTGTGTGGGAGAGAGGGATTTAGGTGTGCTTTTCAA
>JAOTAX010000002.1:37255875-37270679 GCA_025629825.1 Erythroxylum guanchezii
TTATTATTATTATTATTATTATTATTATTATTATTATTATTATTATTATTATTATTATTATTATTATTATTATTATCGTGATTTATTTTATATTGTTATTATTATTATTTGTTAAAACTTTTAAACTAATACAAATCATTCGTAATAAAATTATTAATGAATTACATATTTCTAATCATATTAAGCACAAGGGACATTTTTGTCATTAGCACAATTTTTTTGTTCTATCCCCTGCAACCAAACACATCTATCCTCGAAACGGAGACAGTTTTTTCTGTTTTGTCCACCATAACCAAACACCTCACTGTCTCAAATTTTTGTTCCATTCCATCTCCAAATTTTTGTTCCATTCCGTCTCCAGATATCAGAGATAGCAACCATACGTAGCGTAAGTGACTCTCAAGGCTCTAACTCACTCCAGTCTTTCCCACTTGATAGCAAGGATAGACAGATGGTTATTGCCCCCTCGACAAATCCTTTAGGACAGTATGGCCAAATGGAAGTCTTCCTTGGTCAGATGCTTTGTAGATAAAGTACAAGGCTTCGCTCCCCTGTCCCTCTCCCCCAAACCATGCTTTCTAGAGAAATGACTTATGGAAAGGGTTAAGGGAGATCCAATCCAACATTAATTCCCCCTGGCTAGTAATGGAAGACTTCAACAACACCCTAAGCTCTTCCTTCACCTGGTAAGTTTCCTCTTTTAAGTGTTAAACTTATTCCTTATGAAGTTTAATGTTAAGCCTTTTAGATATTTCTTCTTTAAACCACTTCAAATTTTCCAAATAATCGTTAAATTTGAAAGGATGATTCCTTTTCTAAGAGTTAAAGAGATTATAAACCAATACAAAAGTGTGGTAAAAGGAAGAAGGATTATAGAATAAAGCTTCACTCTTAGGAAAAATTTCGAAGCATTAACTAATGCCCTATATATCTTCTTCCTAAAGAAACAATTTTGCTTTTATTTATTACTCCAAGCATAAAGTGTCCCTCTATTTTTAAGTCTATTACATGAATATGGCTAGCACGATCACAAAAATCCTCTAAATAGATCCTAAGGCTTACATTTCCTTCTAATTTTGAAGAGTGAACCATACTATTGAAATCTACAAGTATAATCTAAGTTTATAATTGATCCAATTTCCTTTAGTTTGCTTCATAAGATAATTCTTTGAAAAACATGGTTAAAAGAATAGACATATAGAACCTGACTTGAAATTGTCATACTTCACCTTAACAAATAAGTATATTAGCTCTTTGTAATGATTGAATGAAGTACCTCTAATCTATCAAGATTATATGCAACTACTAATCTACCATTGTAATGACATTAGTGATTAGTGATAATACGCTAGGATTTTCTCAAAACATTTAGATTCTTTCATTTATTCTCCTTAAGCTTTATTTTGATAAGACCAATAACACAAGTTTTAATAACATGTAATTAGTTAAGAAAATTTCCTATTTTTTATGTTATTAAGTTCTCTAATATTCCAATAGAGTAAAGACATTATGAGGTGGTTGATAAGGAACCCTTATTCTTCCTATTGGGTTTCCTTTTAGTGAAACTCTTAAATTCATTACTTAAAGAAGGTTTAGAAAGCATTTTATCAAATTAAGGGGAATTAGAACCCAAAATTGGTTATGAGACTTCTGTTGTTTTTTTTTTTATGATTGAGCTAATACAGTCAAGTAAGCTTTATCAAAGTTTTTAATGTTGAACCCTTCATCAATTTGAGGCTTAGTATATCTTTCATCTATTTAAGAGTTGATAGGGATATTGTTGGACCCAGAACTTTTCTTAGAAGTTAGAACTAAGAAATAAAAACTTTTGAATTAGAAATGATAGACAAGAGTAAAGTAGTGAATGAGGAATATGGACAGATTCATGTCTTATTTTGATGTTTTCGGAGGATAAGAGATTTTAAAATGGAAAGAATTAAGGTGAAAGTTAGAAGTAAAACGAAAGCAAAAAGTGAAATTGAATATGTGTAGTAAGTTGATGAAGGATATATATATGTGTGTGTATGTTCTGTTATTAGTATTCATGATTAATTATAGACTATAATTTATTTATGGATGATATTGATTTGAAATGGAGTAGAGAATGAGGAGTAAATGAAGTAGAAAATGTGATCTTGGTATGAGTTGTGTTAAGAAAAGATTTTGAAACAAAATGGGTAGTTGATCTGGAAAATATTCACTGAGTATGCTTCAGTCTTTTAGCCACAACTTTTTTTCTAGTTATCTAAATTAGATGATTCTTGATTTGGATTAAACTAGAAATATATGGCTACATTTCTTATGAAGACATAGAATTTAAAATCTGTCTTTAATAATCTCAAAATTGTCATGAAGTTGAGTACTAGTGTAGTTCATTGGTGGATGAATGCAAAGTTCGTGTTCTAACTTTAGGTTAAATTCTAGATTGATCTAGATAGATTTAGACAAAGTTATCTTCTAGAAAGTTATAGGTCTTTCTTTATCTTTCTAACGGTATATAGTATGAGAACTTTGGACATTGGAGTTGAAAGTTATGGTCCTTATAAGGGAAGATGTTCAAAAGTATGCTCGTATTGTCTATGATGACGTCACATCATCTGTGGTGGCGTTATATCGTTTGTAAAGACGTATCATTTGTGCTGACATCATATCGTCTATGATGACATCATATCGTTTGGTAAAGATGTATCTTCTATTTTCTGCTTCTTCTACTTTCTACTTCTTCTATGTTTGACCGTCTGCTTCTTCTATGTTTGACCTTCTGTTTTTTCTATGGTTGACCATCTGCTTCTTTTATGGTTGACCATCTGCTTCTTCTATGTTTGACCATCTGCTTCTTCTATGGTTGATCATCTGCTTCTTCTATGGTTAACCATCAGCTTCTTCTATGGTCGACCATCTCCTTCTTCTATGTTTGACCATCTTCTTCTTCTATGTTTGACCATCTGCTTCTTCTATAGTTGACTTCTGCTTCTTCTATAGTTGACTTTTTGCTTCTTCTATAGTTGATTTTCTACTTCTTCCACAATTGACTGTCTGCTTCTTCTATGTTTGATCCTTTTGTATATTCTATGTTTGACCCTTTTGTATCTTCTATGTTTGACCCTTCTGTACCTTCTATGTTTGACCATTCTGTATGATTCAACTTTTTTATCTTTTATGGTTGACTCTCTGCTTCTTCTATAATTGATTTTCTGCTTCTTCTATAGTTGACTTTCTGCTTCTTCTTATGTTGACCGAAACTTCTTCTATGCACTATCGTCTGGTCTATTTTTGACACTTAAGATGATATAATTTTTCTTTGAGGTCTTCATGAAAGTTGTAGATCTTGAAGTACACTTTCAAACCATCCAACGAACACCTTAATCCAATATCTATAGGGAAAGTTATAGCAATTTTACCCAATTTGTCTGACCTTTCATCTGGTTTCATCTGACCCTATCATCTGGTCTATTTTTGACCTTCAAATGATAGAATCTCTCTTTTAGGTCTTCACAAAAGTTGTAGATATTAAAGTCCTATTTGAAACCATCCTATGACAATCTTAATCCGACATCTCTAGTGAAAGTTATGCCAATTGTCCCAAGATAGGTTCAATATGATGGAGGACAATACCTTGTTTGATTCTTTCGATCATAACCTTGTTATCCGACCTTCAAATGATCTAATTGTTAAACCAATAGTTTCTTAAAACATTTCTATATCTCTCCATATAATTTGATACCATTTAGTGAAGATTCGAAAAAGGATTGATTGAATCAAAGTAAGGGTATCAGTTGGAAGAGTACGAATTGAATACTTTACTAAACATACTTCGGTATTTTGAGATATCTTAACCAGTAGAGCTCCTAATGAGATGATTCTTATTTCAAACTAAACTAGAGACATAGAGCAACAAATGGTATGCAGATATCAAAATCTAATTCAATCTCTGAGATTTTCAATTTCTGGATGAAAGTTGTGCATAGTATATTGTTTTAGAATAAGAACAGACCGAAAATGTTTGGGATACAACTTTCAGATTTCTGAACCAAATGGATTGATCTTGGTGTCATTAGAAACTTAAGACAATGGGGAACATTTTTCTAGAAGAAAGTGTTAAGGTTATAGGAATGTTCAAGGGTGTTTTTGGCAAGACACTTAAGGTTAAAAGAACATAAGCCTATAAGGAAGGATAAAATGGACTTTTTGGACTCATTAAGGGCATAAAAGGAAGAAGAAATTGTGGTCTTGCATTTTAAGAAGAGAGAAGAACGAAAATTGAAAAGAAAAAGAGAACGTGTCATGAAGAAGAGAGAGAAATACGAAGAGAAGGAGAGAAGGAAGAGAAAACAAGCTAGGGTTTCAATTGTGCTAACCTTCAAGAGAGATTTTGAGGTTGTTCAAGAAGGGAAAAAGGTAGAGAAAGAGAAGAGCTTCCATTTGAAATGAGTGTATGTTCATATTTACTTCCTTGGAAAATGGTTAAGTTGAAGTAATAAGTAGGTTTTGATGTTTGACTATCGTGGACACGCCACCCTTGTGGGATGATGCCTAATAAGGGTTCATGGAATAACCCTATAGGATAATACGCTCAGTATCATAATTTCGCAAGAGTTGGATTCTGAATATGGGATCCAACAGTTGTGGTATCAGAGCCTATAATTAGGATCTTACATGGGTAACTTTTAGAATATGTGTCAATCGCAAGAACGATTGTTAAGAGTTCGGGCTAATAGAATTAGTAAGAAGAATAATGATCTGTCAGAATGTGAGAAAATGAAAGTTTAATGATATTTAGAAATAAGAAATATTATATAGCCCGATATGTTAGACATAGATTAAGCAATTGTGATTATGTTAGTGAGTATAGTGACGGAATTTTATTGTGGATATGTACTTGAATTGATATGGATGTGAAAAGGTTTTCCTGAATTGACTGAGAAAGAAATAGAGACATAGGTGAAAATGACAAGATTTAAGATGCATAAGTAAAGAAGAATTGAAAGGTTAAACTAGGAATTGACAATGATCGTTTAATTGGTGTAATAAGAGTTATGATCAGGTAGAAGATTATGTTAGTGAATTCGATATCAGAATGTTAAGATGGCCATGCGTTTATGTTTCTAAATTGATTAAGAACGTACGTATGGAAAGTGAATTGAATGATAGTGATATATGTAGAAGTCCTCAAGGTTATGTCGACCAGTTATTAGGAGCACACAGTTGAGAATGTGGTTACATTGGTGAATAATGTGATTAAGTGCATACAAGATTTATATATAGATATGGTGTAAGAGATAATCTACGATTCCTATAGCTAAAATCATGAGATGAATCAGGGTAACACGATGGAAGTATGTTATAGGTGATTATGCCGAAAAGATAACTACTATGGAGAAAATCATTCGAGAAAGGTAAGTCAATTAGGAAATTAAAAGAAACCTGAGATGTATTGGGGAACTAATTAAGATCGTAGGATATTTGAATAAGCAACTAAATCGAGCATTTTTGTTGAAATTAGAAGTTTGGAAGAAATTATTCTAGTGAAAGAGTTACTTAGGAGATTTAGGAAAACATAACACCGCAATACCTCTAATTATTTGATCACTTATGTAAGAATTTCGAGGACGAAATTCTTTAAGAGAGGAGAATTGTTGGACCCTGAACTTTTCTTAGAAGTTAGAACTAATAAATGAAAACTTTTGAATTAAAAATGATAGACAAGAGTAAAGCAGTGAATGAGGAATGTGAATAGATTCATGTCTTGTTTTGGTGTTTTTAGTGGATAAGAGATTTTAAAATGGGAAGAATTAAGGTGAAAGTTAGAAGTAAAATGAAAGCAAAAAATGAAGTTGAATATGTGTAGTAAGTTGATGAAGGATATGTATATATGTGTATGTTCTGTTATTAGTGTTCATGATTAATCATGGACTATAATTTCTTTATGGATGATATTGATTTGAAATGGAGTTGAGAATGAGGAGTAAATGAAGTAGAAAAGATGATCTTGGTATGAGTTGTGTTAAGGAAAGATGTTGAAACAAAATGGGTAGTTGATCTGGAAAATGTTCACTGAGTATGCTTCAGTCTTTTAGCCACAACTTTTTCACTAGTTATCCAAACGAGATGATTCTTGACTTGGATTAAAATAGAAATATATGGCTACATTTCTTATGAAGACATAGATTTAAATTATGCCTTTAAGAATCTCAAAATTGTCATGAAGTTGAGAACTGGTGCAGTTCATTGGTGGATGAATGTAAAGTTCACGTTCTGACTTCAGGGGAAATTCTGGATTGATCTAGATATATTTAGACAAAGTTATCTTCTAAAAAGTTATAGGTCTTTCTTATATCTTTCCAACGGTATATAGTATGAGAATTTTGGACATTAGAGTTGAAAGTTATGGCTCTTATAAGAGAAAATATTCAAGAGTATAGTCGTATTGTCTATGATGACGTCACATCGTCTGTGATAACGTAATATCGTCTGTGATAACGTCATATCATCTATGATGACATCATATCATCTGGTGAAGATGTATCTTCTATTTTCTGCTTCTTCTACTTTCTGCTTCTTCTATGTTTGACCGTCTGCTTCTTCTATATTTGACCGTCTGCTTCTTCTATGTTTGACCATCTGCTTCTTCTATATTTGACCATCTGCTTCTTCTATAGTTGATTTTCTGCTTCTTCTATGGTTGACCGTCTGCTTCTTTTATGTTTGACCCTTTTGTATCTTCTATGTTTGACCCTTCTGTATCTTATATTTTTGACCTTTTGTATCTTCTATGGTTGACCCTCTACTTCTTCTATAGTTGATTTTCTGCTTCTTCTATAGTTGACTTTCTGCTTCTTCTTATGTTGACCGAAACTTCTTTTATACACTATCATCTGGTCCATTTGTGACCCTTAAGATGATATAATTTGCCTTAAAGGTCTTCATGAAAGTTGTAGATCTTGAAATCCTCTTTTAAACCATCTAAAGAACACCCTAATCTGATATCTATAGAGAACGTTATGGCAATTTTACCCAATTTGTCTGACCCTTCATCTGGTTTCATCTGACCCTATAATCTGGTCTATTTTTGACCCTCCAGATGATAGAATCTCTCTTTTAGGTCTTCAAAAAAGTTTTATATCTCAAGTCCTCTTTGAAACCGTCCTAAGAAGATCTTAATCCTACATCTCTAGTGAAAGTTATGCCAATTTTCCAGAGATAGGTTCAATATGATTGAGGACAACACCTTGTTTGATTCTCTCGGCCATAACCTTGTTATCCGACCTCCAAATGTTCTGATTGTTGAACTAATAGTTTCTTAACTCATTTATCTATCTCTCCATATAATTTGATAGCATTTGGTGAAGATTCAAAAAATGATTGATTGAATCAAAGTAAGGGTATCGGTTGGAAGAGTACGAATTGGATATTTTACTAAACATACTTCAGTATTTTGATGATATCTTGACCGGTAGAGCTTCAAATGAGATGATTCTTGTTTCAAAATAAACTAGAGACATGGAGCTACAAATGGTATAAAGAAATTGAAATCTAATTCAGTCTCTGAGACTTTCAATTTCTGGATGGAAGTTGTGTATAGTACATTGTTTTAGAATAAGAACAGTCCGAAAATGTTTAGGATACAACTTTTAGATTTCTGAACCAAATGGATTGATCTTGGTGTCATTAGAAACAGACAATGGGGAACATTTTTCTAGAAGAAAGTGTTAAGGTTATAGGAATATTCAAGGGTGTTTTTGGCAAGAAACTTAAGGTCAAAAGAACATAAGCCTATAAGGAAGAGTAAAATGGACTTTTTAGACCCATTAAGGGCCTAAAAGGAAGAAGAAATTATGATCTTACATCTTAAGAAGAGAGAAGAATGAAAATTGAAGAGAAAAAGAGAGAGTGTCATGAAGAAGAGAGAGAAATACGAAGAGAAGGAGAGAAGGAAGAGAAAACAAGCTAGGGTTTCAATTGTGTTAGTCTTCAAGAGAGATTTTAAGGTTATTCAGGAAGGAAAAAAGGTAGAGGAAGAGAAGAGCTTCCATTTGAGCCAAAGATCTCTTCATTTGGTGAAGAAATAAGATAAGATCATTTTGAATTTTTTGGATTTTGGAAGGATTTTAATTCATGGAGTTTAGAAAATGCATGGGTTTAAGCATGCCAGAACCAATTTTAGTGATTGTGCTTTGTGGGACTTTTGATTGAAAACCTAATTGAGTGAGATTTTTGTTATTATATAAAGGGATCAAAAGAGGCAAAAGGAATAAGAGAAAAGGTATTTGAGCAAGTCTATATGCAAGGAAATTAAGGTGGGTTACATGTTTATAATTGAGAAATAAGCCATAAATGTTTTTACAAATCAAGAAAATAAAATGGTTTCAATTACTTCATAAATGTGCATATATTGCTTTTAAATGATTTAAAGAATTTGCTTATATGTGTGTATATGTTCAATTATTTGGATTTGAATTGTTATGAATGTGTAAAAAAAAGTATTGTGATGTATGATCATGTTATGCCATTAAAATGTGTCATGGCATTTTGTGTAAAGAAAAGAGGAAAAAGCATGAGAATACGAAAATGTATGGAAATGATTTTTGAGCATGATTATGTGCTTCTGTTTAGGCGAGAGTAGAACCATTCTGTTCATGGGGTAAACTTCGATTTCTCCATTCTGTTTCCATAGGACCCTCAAGCTATTTGTTATGCATTGCATCTGTAAATTTTCAAGTTGATGAATACATGATTGTATTATTGTGATTTGATTGAGAACTATTCTTTTCTTGAATTCAATAAGAATTTTCGATGACAATTGAAAATTTTCAATGGTTTTGCTTGTTATCGATTATAAACTTGTCTGTCACCCACGAGCTTTCAAACTCACCCCCTTTCTGTCCCATCTTCTGGTGATAACTAAGAGATCAAGTGATTAAGAGCCTAAGGGAATTGCTTCAATTTGCTATTTTGTATTTTGTAATAAGCCAATGGTGTGGCTTTTGTTATGTAAACAAAGTTTTTCAAACTCTTTTGCTTTAGTAATGAAATGAGTGTATGTTCATGTTAACTTCCTTGGAAAATGGTTGAGTTGAAGTAATAAGTCGATTTTGATGTTTGACTGTCGTGGGCACACCACCCTTGTGGAATGATGCCTAATAAGGGTTCATGAAAATAACCCTATAGGATAATACGCTCAGTATCATGATTTCGCAAGAGTTGGATTCTGAATATGGGATCCAATAGATATTCTCTATTTGATTTAAACATCTAAGGTAAGAATTTATGTTTCAAAATGAATCAAATTTTATTTTGGTTAGGAAGGCTTCATACCTTTTGAGTTAAGGAAGAAGATTCTCTTATACCTGCTTCAATCATCTCATCTATTGCCTTATTATCCTTCTCATGAGCAATCTCCTCATTTCCATCTTCTTTATTGTTATCATTCACTTTTGAATCCTTCTATGTCAGCTTCCATAATTTTCCTATGAAAACAATTCTTCCAGTTGGTTTTAAGCTTTCTTGTGTTTGGTAACTTTACTATGAATAATTAAGCGAGATAATATCCTTAAACAAAATTTCATCTTCATTTGTAAGCATAAAAGTCATAACGTAACTCACTTCCTTCATACCAGCAGTAGCCTCACCAAGACATGAAGGTTTACAAACAAAATTTGCCAAATGACTAAGTCCTTTAGTGGTCCAATATTGTAAGGAAATATTATGTATATTGATATATAGAGGGATTAATTTTTGCTTGATATTAAGCAATTATATTCTATTCTTCCATTTTTATATGAACAGAGGTTTGTAGTTGAAGTGCTAAGGACTTGCTTTAATAACTATTTAACCTTGAGCAGTTAAATCAAACTATAAAAAAGAAAAGATTTTTTCCATTTCCTAAAATTTGCATCAATCTGTGTTGTTTACAATGATGTTGATCTTAATTGTTCATAATGCGAAAAAGTGGTGACTTGCCAAGGAAAAAGCTAAGAAGAGTCACTATACCATTTGGAAGCTCCTTCCTTCATAATGTGAATAAAGGGTTCCATTATTAATTTTCTTACAAAAACTGTAAAGGGAAAAAGTTTAACTTTATAGAAGGAGAATAGTCAAAACTTAAAGCCAAGGTCTCTTAGTAGAAGGCCTGAATTAGGAACCAAAATTTTAACGATTTAAAATAGGTGGTTGAGAATTGCCAGTAGTACTGTTGCTAAGCTAGGAGGGATAAGTAAGGTGGGTAAAGGAGCTAACGAAGGAAAGGCCCTAAAAGATATAGGCACAAAGCTTAACATCTTGCTAAAAGTGGAAAAAAAGGTAGGAAGATAGGAAAGTTAAAAAATTTTATGTCAAAAGCAAACAAGAGAGTAAGAAAGAATAAGGGAGGAAAGGATGACCAAAGAGCTGAAGAAGAAGAATATAAGAGCATAGAAAAGATAGTGAGGTTGGGATAAAAAAGTAGTAAAGGAAGCTAAATAAGGTGGCAGAAAAAACTAGAAGTTAAGGGTAGGAAAAGAGGAATCAAACACAAAAGAAGAAGAAGGCTAGAATAATCGAGAACAACTTGTGGAGAAGAGGAAAGAATAGTGGGAAAATAAAGCAGGAGCAAGCTCTATCTAGGAGAAAGTTGCTTATGGAACAAGATGATAATCATAAAGAAGGAAAAAGAGAAGCAAGAGCTTCTCTCTCTATAAAGCTATATAGGAAAGTACTGAATTTCTTTTCTTTTAAGAGACAGTCGATAGTTCCCTATTAGGAAATAGTTTCTCTTGTAGGAAAATAAAATAAAAAACTAAGTTCTTAAGAATGAACTACAAGAATTCATAGTAAACAAGAGTTGAGAAAATAAAAAGAGAACAGAAAAAAAAGTAAATCATAAAAAGAGAGATAAAGATGTAATATTGCTTGCAAGCATAATTAGGATCAAAGTTGGGAATACCATATCAAAGTTAATATTGGTTTTAGTTTTAGTGCCTTTTTGGATGGGCTTATATCAGTAGAGCTTTTATTAGTAGAGCTTTTGTCAGTAGAGCTTTTCTAAGAAGTCAATTGACTATTTGGCTGTATTTAAAAAAGAGCTTTTTTGAAAGAGCTTCATACAATAAACTGTTTGGCAATATAAAAATAAAAGGCACTTTAAATTTTAACTATATTTTATTTTGTAATAAAAATTATTTATGCATATAAATATTATTTAAAATATATTAAACAATATGCAAAGCACAATATATTGATTATTATATAATTTTAAACCATATAAAACATGAATAAAAATATATCTAACCAAATCTTTTATATGGATTATAATATAAGTAAAACTAATATAAATAATAAATAATAAAAAGTATAAAAAAGTCAAATAATGTTATATAAATCTCAAAATAAACGTGAATATGTGTTTATAGGTATTGTGAGAATTATATGTAAAACATAAAGGTAAAAGGAACTAAAAAATAAGCTCATTAATTGATCTGAAAAATCTATCTGAAAAATTGCTTTTTTGAAAAGTTTCAAATTTGAGCTTCTCAAAAAGTTGTATTTCAGCTCCAAAAAAGTCATTTCTATGGAAAAAGTGTTTTTGGGTTTTACAGTTAAACACTCAGTTTTCTTAAAAACAACTTTTGCGGTGAAAAAAAGTGCTTACTCACCTTCCAAAAGCTCAACCAAACAGGCACTTAGTACAATATAGTAACAGTATTTCATTTTAAAATATAAAAAGAGTTATTTTATAATTTTAAAATAATTTAAGAAGAATAAAAATTACAAAAATTTATAAATTTCAATTAATAAAATATTAATTTAAGAAAATATAAAATAGTATAAATGACTGTTAGCTCTTATCAGTAAACTTAGTTTGGACGTCTTAGATTCTTCTTTTCTTTTCCACGACATCTTATGTATATATACACTATTTAAAACTAGTTTATAAAAAGTATTAGGTTATTGATGAATCGTATACTTCCTTACTTATCTATTTTTAGTCTGTACAAGAAGTGTTGAGCTTCTTTTCTTTTAAAAACATTAAATAGATCCATATTGGACCATAAATTCTAATACAACCCTCACAGTTAGGACTAATAAGATTCAATAACAAGATCGAGGATTGATCTATTGGAATTTGATTATATCAAGAAAACGATTATAAAAACACAATAATAAACATGTAAACCGACATAAGTCATAAAAGGAAATGATTAGGAGTGAAAGTTCTTAGGGTTTGATTGTCATTAGCAAGCTAGATAAGATCATAAGTTTTAAAAGAACCTAAAAGAAGAGTTTCTCTAAAGAATTGAAGACAATTTCTCTAACAAGGTTTTGAATAATCAATAATATGATAATATGTCTATTGCAATCTTAAGACCCTTTTATAGGCATAAAAACCTAAAACTAGCATTCAAAAAGGAAATAATTACTTAAAATAACAAAACTCTAACTGATTGAAACATTTTTTCGACATTTATCATGGGACGCAGTGACACTAGTTTTATTATAAAGTTTTTGGATGAGGCTAACACCATTTCTAAGTTGAACTCTAACATTAGTTTACTCCTACTTCTCCATTTATAAACCTTGCAAAAGACTAATGTTGGTTTACTTATATGTTCGGTGCCATTTATATTCTATAACCTCCTTCCCATATCTTATTCATTCACTGGATCAACATTATAGGTTTGAATTTAGTTGTTTAAGGTAGCACATTTTTACCTCTTACATAAATACCAACCTTTAAATTGTTAATAATTTCTTTGACTTTCTTTGCTCTACTATACATCGATGGATATCTAATGTCCGTTAATGGATCTTTAGCTTCTTTTGGTACTTTACTTGAGTCTTTCATAAGTTTTCTAAGCCCCCCTTCATGCCTTGCAGTAGAAATTTGTATAGCTCAAGTTGATTATTGATTCTCATCATTTTCTCTCTCCTTAAAATGATTTGTCCTTAAATCAACACCTTTATCTATAAAATCAAAAAACATTTAAAGCTTGAACAATAATGAATATCTAACATAGCTTCCACTTTTATTGCTAAACTCAGTCCTTTCTCTTTGTGTTTGAATCTTATTTAACTTCACCTAAGATGTTTGAATTAGCCTAAGTGTTTCTTTTCATTTTTTCTTTTAAATTCTTATGGCCACTCTTATAAATTTGGTGTTGATCTTTGTAAACTTACTTAAGTGACAATGGAGTAATGGCAATTGAGCTTCATTTATGGAAAATGAATATATATTTTAATATTCATCATGTGTAGTTCTTCTATCTAATTTCCATGGATTCACCAAAAGAATGCGTCCCAGTTATATAAGAACCACATAACTAAATATTTCATGCTTATACTTCCCAATCGAGAAAAGAAGTAGCACCTACTATGTTACCTAATCTTCCCACTCTTATTAAACTATTGTATAGTTTAGAGTGTTTTGAGATTAGCAAGCCTAACTTCTCTAATAACTATAAACTAGCAATATTAGCACAACTCCCTCTATCTATAATCATGTTACACACTTGATCCTTGACGGTACATCTAGTATGGAAAAGTTTTTCCCTTTTATCATTGCATCTTCTTTCCCTACATATATGATCAATGTCGTCCTAATGACTATCATCATTCCTACCTCAAGTCTCACAATACACTCATCATTATTAACATCCTCCAAACTAGGTATATCTCCTTCCACCTCGTCTTTACTTTTAGATACATACTCTCCACCCTCCTTTATCAACTTCACTTGCTTTTTAGGATACTGTGAAGCTATATACCCTCTTTATAAGCATTTGAAGTACTTGATATCTTAATTCTCAAATATCGAAGAGGAATTTTATAGGCATAAAAACCTAAAACTAGCATTCAAAAAGGAAATAATTACTTAAAATAACAAAACTCTAATTGATTGAAACATTTTTTTGACATTTATCCTGGGACACAGTGACACTAGTTTTATTATAAAGTTTTTGGATGAGTCTAACACCATTTCTAAGTTGAACTCTAACATTAGTTTACTCTTACTTCTCCATTTATAAACCTTGCAAAAGACTAATGTTGGTTTACTTATATGTTCGATGCCATTTATATTCTATAACCTCCTTCCCATATCTTATTTATTCACTAGATCAACATTATAGGTTTGAATTTAGTTTTTTAAGGTAGCACATTTTAACCTCTTACATAAATACCAACCTTTAAACTATTAATAATTCCTTTGACTTTCTTTGCTCTACTATACATCGATGGATATCTGATGTCCGTTAATGGATCTTTAGCTTTTTTGGTACTTTACTTGAGTCTTTCATAAGTTTTCTAAGCCCCCTTTCACGCCTCGCCTCAGTAGAAACTTGTATAGCTCAAGTTGATTATTGATTCTCATCATTTTCTCTCTCCTTAAAATGATTTGTCCTTAAATCAACACCTTTATCTATAAAATCAAAAAACATTTAAAGCTTGAACAATAATGAATATCTAACATAGCTTCCACTTTTATTGCTAAACTCAGTCCTTTCTCTTTGTGTTTGAATCTTATTTAACTTCACTTAAGATGTTTGAATTAGCCTAAGTGTTTCTTTTCATTTTTTCTTTTAAATTCTCATGGCCACTCTTATAAATCTGGTGTTGATCTTTGTAAACTTACTTAAGTGACAATGGAGTAATGGCAATTGAGTTTCATTTATGGAAAATGAATATATATTTTAATATTCATCATATGTAGTTCTTCTATCTAATTTCCATGGATTCACCAAAAGAATGCGTCCTAGTTATATAAGAACCACATAACTAAATATTTCATGCTTATACTTCCCAATCGAGAAAAGAAGTAGCACCTACTATGT
>JAOTAX010000002.1:37270779-37295043 GCA_025629825.1 Erythroxylum guanchezii
CATACTATACACCCTCCTTTATCAACTTCACTTGCTTTTTTGGATACTATGAATCTATATACCCACTTTATAAGCATTTGAAGTACTTGTTATCTTAATTCTCAAATATTAAACAGTAATCAAACTTAGTCCCCCCCCCCCCCCTTGGTGCTTAATATTTAGGATTTGAAGCTTTGTCTTCTTTACACTATTAGTTGCTCTATAATGAAGAAGATGCACTAGAAATATCATAACAGTTATAAGGTCTCCTTTTAAGTTGTCTTTCTACTTTTATAGCTATATGCAACACATCCTCAGGCTTCATATAATTGTGTAGTTTTATGATATTGACAATTTTTGGGTTCAACCCAGAAATAAAATTGGTCAATTGTCACTTTCAGTTCTTTTTCTATATTCCTTAGCTATGGTAACTTACATCTCTTTATGGTACTCTTCCATACTCTTGAAAATTTTGGTAGAAATCCTTATAGTAAGAACTTGACAAAAAATATTTTCTCATCACCGTCTTCATCTCCTATCATGTTTTGATGGGTAGTCCTTGGAGAAATTGTTAATCCCACCAGTTTACAGTATACTCAATAAACTCTGCAATAACCAATTTAACCTTTTTCTCTTTTGAAAAGTTATTGTAACACAAAAATAACTCCATGCGCTTCTCTCAGTCCAAGTAGGCATTTGAATTTATCTTCCTTAATGTGGTATGATAAGCTTAATGCTATCTATTATCCATACTTTCTCCATACCCTCTTTTATAGCCCATACCAATTCTACCCCATCCTTGTTCCCCTATTTTTCCTCCATTTCCTCCTTCATCACCTCTTAGATTTAGCACTCCTAAGTAGTTGGAAGCACCCTTAACCTCATCATATGCCTGATTCATTCTTCCTAGTAGCTAAAGGTGGATTATGTTGTATTCCAACTATGAAAACTTCTTGTTTCTCCAACCTAACCCTCACTTCACTAGATTATCGAATAAATTGCTCATCTTAATCTTGGATGACGTTCATGAAGGACTTATAGTCTAGTCCCACTCCTTCTTCCTTACTTCCTTATCTTTAGACAAATTTCTACTTTGAGTTTGAGTCATAATAAGTAGTACAAAACATTAATAGCATAAATTATTTATCACGTGTTTTTCTCAAAGTTTTACTTTACTTACAACCCAAATTCTTGATTGAAGATTCTTTGAAAAATAGATAATCTAACTCAAAGTTAGTTTAAATCTTCCCCCTTTTCAAATAAACCATAAAGAAGTAAATTACAAAAAAAAAATAATAATGAAAACATTACTAAAATACAAAAAACAAGAAAACTCAAAAATAGGAAATTCAGCTTAATGGAACATAGCTAGATTGTGTAGAAAAGAAGAATAAAACTTAAAGAATAATTGGACAATAAGTAAGAATAAGATAACTAATGAATAAGATTTTTTATAAACTTGTAAAATCATAGAAAAAAGAAACAAGAGGGTTTACAAAAACGTAAACAAAGGATTGAATAAACAAAAAGAAGACGACACAAGAATATTGGAAACATAAATAAATAGTATAAAAAACAAACCTGAATATAGAAGATAGATCTAATAATAAATTATGATATGACCCTTACTAATAGGACTATTGTGATTCTATATCAACCATATTGGGGTGATCTATTATAATCAAGTTAAAATAGGAACACAATTATAAAAAGGCAATGAGAAAGATATGAAAGGTGATAAGGTAATTAGGTAATGAATCCATTCATTAACACAAAAGCAATTATTTTCACTTCTTTTAAGTGCAAACTTCAACCACACAAACACAGCACATTCAACAACTTCACGTCGTTGACTTTTTGAAGCTCAAACAATTAACAACGCAAACAACTTCACACGTTAGTTAACTCGATTAAGTTCATAAAAAAGACAATCAAATCATTTCACAGCTTCACTTCTGGGGTTCCTCGAGCTGAAAAGCCGAGGCAGGTTGAGAACTCGAAAGTCCTGTCTCCTCATTGGCGAACGTCAATAAACTTGAGTCTTTGTCATCAACAAAAATGTCAGTGACTGCGAGGCTGAACAGACGCCCCTTGTATTTGGCACCAGTGATTTTGCTTAGCCGCCGTTTCTGGACGAACGCCGTCACCACCATGTCGTACCCCATCGTATGACCAACGGCACGGAACCTGTGGTCCAACTTGTTTTTCTGCTTCAGCCAAATGAACCCAGTCGTGCGATTGAACCCTATCTCTTCTATGTTTTTGAGAGGCAATAATCCTGTTGGAAGCTCCTTCTCCTCCAGGAGCTTCACTGATTTTTCCCTGCCGAGTGCGTCCCCGTAGTATATCTCCGCCCCTCTTCTATGGTTTTCTATTTCCTTAGTAGCCATTTCTGGAACTCACTTTGGTTTAATTTCCTTTCACGAATTAATATATATATATATAGCATACCAAGTTCTTGATGACAAGTCAGCGATGGGAATTCGAATCTTTTAAGAAATGACAGAATCAACGACACATACGGTCTACGAAATGGGATTTGGATTTGCAGATTTGGAGGTGATCTGCGTGGTTTAATGAAGATGAAGTTGTACAGTCCAAATCTAATACATTCCAGCAAATGCTAAACAAAGCAAGGATCCTGCAATGTGCTTTATTTATTTTTCTTTGATCTTATAATATGTTTGCTTTGAGTTTTAAATTATGGGAAATAAACGTGAGGTCAACTTGCTCCAAAATTTCTATATTTCTATAGCAACAGAATAAGAAAGAGATATTCTTCTTCGAGGTCCACATCTTTCGGATCTTCTCACGTCTTGTATAGTTAATTAAGTCTTTG
This sequence comes from Erythroxylum guanchezii, assembly GCA_025629825.1. Classification (NCBI taxonomy): domain Eukaryota; kingdom Viridiplantae; phylum Streptophyta; class Magnoliopsida; order Malpighiales; family Erythroxylaceae; genus Erythroxylum; species Erythroxylum guanchezii. Next base: position 37,273,598 of record JAOTAX010000002.1, read on the forward strand.
GCTGAGGGTTATGAAATGTATACAAAGACTGTCATGAGTATCTTCTATCAAATATTTTCTAGCCATATGATTAACTAGTGGTCAAATGTATATGTAAGAGCAATTAGTGACAACATAGATTTTTTTCCTTAAGCAGTTAAGTACTCTCAAACAGGTAATATAGCATCAGCAAAATTTATACCGAGTATTGTTATTAATATTTACACATATGTTTATTACATAGCAACAGACCAACAACAAAAACTGAAAATTCAATCGTGGAAAACCATAAAGGAAGTTTTTCTTCTTTAAAACTTCATATCAATCGTTACCATACATGTAATTGTTTGAAAGTTAAGAAGACTATCAAAATAAAATTGGTTCTTTAAGTAGAAGACAATAATTATGTTAAGAAGTAATTACTTTAGTTACTTTAATAATTCAAATCTCTAATTTTCTAATAAGACCTCGACATGGGACCATGTATCAGTCGGGTTATTCTATAATACATTACGTATCTTTTTCAAAAATCAGTACTCTCAATTCGAGGATGTGTGTGGTCCATATTACTTAAATCAAGGTTGAACACAAAAATATGTACAATGGCAAAGGATAAATTGAATGATCCACCTTGGAACACGACCCTAACACGGTGGCATGTTGGTGCTATGTTATAGGGTCCTTCATTTTTTTCCTAAGTTACTTCAAATTGGTCCAATTCTTCTTTAAATTCATTCCTTTTCTTTAAAAAGGCATAAATAAAACTAGGAATAAAATATTTTGAGTATCAAATTCTTTAAAATTGTCCAAAATACAAGTATAACACTATGAAAACCATGCTAAAAGTAATGAATATTTAGCGTACATCAAACTCTCCAATACTTAATCATTTGCTTGTCTTCAAGCAAACCAATTTCATCATTCTATCTTCCATAAGAAACAATTCTAGACAAAATGTCAAACAAAACTATTCAAAATTCTCTATTACTCATCTAATTATAAATGTCTTCAAAATGCTAGGCAACCAACTACTTGAGTCAATTCAATATACTTCATGATCTTTCAAACTTCAACCTAAATCATAAAATTCATCTTCATGTATAAGATGGACATACATAAGATAAACTACTTCAATTTTCAAATTCAATCTTCTTATTAAATATACATAAATTTAAACAAAACAGGAGCATTAACCTAAATCATAAAATTCATCTTCATGTATAAGATGGACATGCATAAGATAAACTGCTTCAATTTTCAAATTCAATCCTCTTATTAAATATACATAAATTTAAACAAAACAAGAGCATTAAGAACTTGTTTGAAAAGTTAGCTAGCCTTTTTATGTGAGGGTAGACACTTTATCATAAATACTTCTATTTATTTAGCTAGTTCACTATTTCAAAGTGTACTAACGTCACTCTTTAACTTCAAAATTTTTATTAGTATAAAGCTAGCATAGTGAAATTATTTGTACTTATTTATTCATAATTTTATCTTTTTTTCAAGATAATGAAAATGCTCAAAAGAAGTCACAAATACTTAATACATGCACATTTTACATAAGGAATATTTAAGATTATATTAATAAAAGGAAAGTTCAAAGAAATAAGTGCTCTTTTGTGCAAAGTTTGGACTAAAATTAGTAAATAATTATTATATCAACAAATAATGCTGACCAAACGTGTGATTTATATTTCAACATTTCACAAAATATTTAAGTAAATTCATACTTTTATTTCTAATATTACATTACTAAAACAACACTTATTGCACCAAAAATAGATGCAAAAAGTAGTGTATGAGATAATAATAGAGATTTACTTAAATCTTTTATGAAAATTTGTGATAGGAATTGAACTATTGTCTAATGACTAATTATTTTGTACTCTACACTAGCATCAAATGGGTCATGATTGCACAATTGTAAGTCTACATAGGCTAATTGAAGGCCAAATTACTAGAATTTACCATAAACTTGATTTTGATAAATTTTAGTGTAGCATTAGTACTATTTCGAAAATGTTAAAATACTATGTACTACAATATATAATAGTATAAACTTTACTTAAATCTTTTGAAAAATATTAAAATGCAATTTAAACCTTTGGCCATAATATTTAAGTACCAAGCAAAACTTATTTTTTTAGTTTAGTCCATATTATAAAGTTTTACCAATTAATTAAAGCCCAATTGCACAAACAATCTTCTATATTCTAATTTTTATGAAATAAATCTCTATAATTTGATAATTTCTTTAATGGACCCTCTTTTAGTTTTTTTTAATAGAATAATGTGTACAATGATATAATCTATTGTTAGTTCTTTTGCTTAAAATTATAGTTGTAGCGGTGTAATATCGATAAAAAGGTGTCTATTTGACTAATTACTAAATTTAAAGGGGCGCTTTGGTAAATGACAATCCATTGTTTAACATTACAACAAGTACTTCCATACTTCTTTTAATTAAAGTACGATGACACAACTCCAATTCAAGTCCTTAACTTGCACAAGTTCAAACAAATTAACAACACACAAGTTCACTGGTTTATTCACTCGATCTAGTTCATAACAATGACAAATAACATTTCACAACTTCACTTCTCGGGTTCCTCATGCTGAAAACCCAAGGCAGGTTGAGAAATTGAGAGTCCTGTTCCCTCATCGGCGATCGTCATTAACCTTGAGTCCTTGTCATCAACACAAATGTCGGTGACTGGGAGGGTTAACAGACGACACTTGTATTTGACCCCCGTCATTTTTCGGAGCCGTCGTTTCTCCAAAAAGGCCGTAACCACCATGTCGTACCCTACAATGTGACCGACGGTACGAAACTTGTGGTCCAACTGGTTTTCCTGCTTCAGCCATATGAACCCAGTTGTGCGATTGAACCCTATCTCTTCTATGTTTTTGAGAGGCAATACTCCCGTAGGAAGCTCCATCTCTTCCAGGAGCTTCACTGATTTTTCCCTGCCGAGTGCGTCCCCATGGTATATCTCTGCCCCTTTTCTATGGTTCTCTATTTCCTGAGAGGCCATTTCTGAAACTCACTTTGATTAAGTTTTCCTGCAGTGAATTAATTCAGGGAGCGGTCGTCAGAATATATATAGCATATCAAGTTCTTGATGACAAGCCAGCGATGAGACTTCTGAAAATGTTTCTGACATAATGGATGACAAATATACAGCTTATGAAAAGGTATTTGGATTTGGAGATTTGCAGTTGATCTGCGTGGTTTTCTGAATATCAAGTTTCATAATCCTCCAAATCTTATATATTCCAGCAAATGCTAAACAATGCAAGAAAAATCTTACGAATAGTTGATGTGCAATAACTTATTGAACAGATTCTTGCAAAATTTTGAACACAGGATCTTGCGATTTACTTTATCTATTTTCTTTAATCTTAGAATATGTTTGCTTTGAGTTTTAAATTACGGGGAAGAAACATAAGGTCAACTCGTCCCAAAATTCCTATTTTTCTATAGCAACATGATAACAACTAATGTTATAAATACTATATTACTACCATTACTGGATTTACTACGATACGATATTACTATCCGTCGGTACAATTTCAAGTAATTTTTTAAAATTATAAAATAGTTTCTTAATAATGTGTTATATAATTTTTAATTTTACATCAACCTTGTGTCTAAAATTTATAATAATATAAATTTGAAATAATAACTCTCTTTATTTCTATTAATATTACTTTGAACGTATTTCATGTATAAGCTATAACTACAATTAATATAAAAAAGATCATTTAATTATCATATAAATATAAAATTAAGAATAATATCAAAGTATTTAAAATATTATAATTTACGTAATATCGTAAAGAATAATTACTCAAAACATCATATATTAAAAATAATATAGATCTATGACTCCATAAGCCTTACAATAAGATAATATCATACATTTCTTAAAACTTTAAGTTGTATCAAATAAAGATCAAATTGTTCAATCTTTTGCAATTCTAAAATACCACCTTTAAATTGGTCCCACCTAGAAACTGTAAGACATAAAAAGTAAACTTATAAATAAAACAAAGTGATGACTAATTTCAAAATAATTAATAAAAGTGAATAAGTATATATCTAAATTAAGTTTATCTCTTTGATGAAATGTAACAGGCATCTCAAGATTATCGTACGCATCCATGTATGCCTCCATTTCTGAGCTAAAGTGATCATACATCATCTTATATATAACGACTGTTGTGATAGTTAATAACATTCTCCTATTAAATTTAAACTTTTTGTAAAAATTGCTCTAAAATAAACAATAGAATTAAAAATTGCCCTAGCATCAAACAATAGAGAGTAAATTTGTCATTTTCATCTTTCATTGATAACTATGAGATAAGGTGTATGCAAGGAAGACCTATTTTTAAATTGGCTTTGATTGTTTCCTTTGCCGCCTCCATGTTATCATAAAAATAACTTATTGTTACCTTCTCATCATTATCAATCAGATGAAGTGCTCTCATCAAAGGCACACAAACGTGGATGACAATTAACATTGGGACCAATTTTTTTTATCTTTAAGTATAATTCTATAAACCTCCATTACAACATTAGATCTGACATATTAAGATGCAACTCATTTATCACTTGTAAACTTTGTCTCAATTCATTCTTCATTAAAACAAAGAACTAAAGTGATAAGAAATTAGTGACAAATCTTGTAATGGTTGGACGACATAAATTCCTATCATTAGTGAAACCCTTTCTCTTCAAAATCAAAATACATACACAATTATAGATAAACATGTTCAATTGTATTACTTTTTGCACAGTTTCATTAACGATAGTAAAGCATCTATATTCTCCTCTATTTTCCAGCATCAAGTCAATATAATGTGCAAAATAAAGAGTCTAACAAAAAGAATTATACCTACTTTACAACCTTTTTGCAACTGCTTTATGAGCAGAATCATTGTCAATGATGAACTGTATAATGTTTTAGGCCTAACTTTATTCACAACTTCATCAAATATCTGAAACAAAATATCAATATTTCTAACAAAGCCAAAAGCATCAATGGACTTCAAAAACATCATCTGTTTAGGAAAATAAACCAAAAATTGATAATAGGCTCATGTATTTTATTTGTTTAACCATCACACATGATTGAATACCCATAAATTGTCTAAGTCATTCTTTTCTTAAAATAAACTATAGAATAAATAAATAAATAAATAAAGGGTAGGAATTTGTAAGTGTTTCTTTAAATTCCATCTGCTAATCCTTTATGCATTCTATTTTAGAGATGGACTTATGATTACTGTAAACATGCACATAGATTCCTACTTTTATAATATGGCTCAACGAGAACATTCTGTACCTGCCAATTCCTTAGAGATTCCATCTTAATCTCACAAGAGGGCTAGCAATTTCATAAACTTTATTTCCATGTACAATCTTCATAATCCAGGAGATTATGTTATGTAACACCCATTATTTATCCAATATATTACCTTTGAAAACCCTATTGTTTCTCTCTCTACACGACATAGACACAAAATTTGAACATTGTCCTTAGAAAGTCTGATCCTTACCCAAGTTCCTCATCATCTAGTTTGCCCACGTTAAAACTTCATACCAATCCAATTTTAGACAGAATAATCATAGTAATTATTGAATGGTAAACCAAATTGAACTAGAGAATTAACGTTAGAAAAAGAGGTGATGAATATTTTTAGGTCCCATTCCATATAACACACATAGACCATCTAGGTAACCATGTAATATGTCCTTAGTATTTAGTCTTAGTTTAACAACTAATCAAGTAATTAAAGAGGCCTTAGGGATTAACAATTCTTTTGGGGACTTAGGGTATAAGGGCAGGCAAGAGGAGTTAATAAACACCTTGGATGGGTCTGGTATCTAGATTATATTGTCCTCCTCCAATGGACTTGGACGATAATTAAGATAGAAAGTTTTGACTAAATCCTTTAACTGGACTATTCCAGCTGCAACTTTGTATCACCATATTAACTCTTAAATGAAAAGGAAGGCTAAAGGACTCAACTTCATTCAATGGACTATGATTAGTTCAATTACCAAACCAAAACCTATTTAAGTTACCATTCCCAACTATAGTATTGATATATGGGTAGACCACCTCTCTTCTCTTTAACAGTTGGATAAAGGTCTAAGAATGTTCTCCATCAATTCTTAATTTCCAAATACATGAATTATTTAAATAGTACTTATTCACCTATTTTGACCATAAGGCATTCTTGTCCTTGATCAACCTCCACAGTCTTTTAGCTACAAGGACATTCTATATGGTTTAGATGGATACCAGACTAATGCCTCCTTACTACTTAGTTTGGCACAAATAATCCCATTTGAATTTAGCCCCTTTATGATTTTCTCAATCTCCTTGTTTAACCTTCTAGGTAGGAGTAAGTGGCAGCTCTAACGAGTTATGTTCCTCAAGACAAAAGTGTTGAGTTGTAGTTTACCAGCACCTAATAGGGATTTGTTATGCCGTCCATTTGTTTTCCTTTTGAACATCTCCAAGAGAGGTGCACAATCATCAAACTTAGATTTTTTAGAGATAATAGGAACCCCCCATGTATTTGAAAAATAGTTGACAAGGACTTAGACCCGAGATGGTGCTTAACTCCTAAAGATTAAGTACATCCCTCAAAATATAAATTCTACTCTTGAGTTGGATTATTCTCAGACCTGAAAGTTTAGTAAAATCCATTAGAGTGTTCCTTAGAAGTCTTAAAAGAGGGCACATCTACTCCACAAAACATGATTACTTCATTAACAAAGGCAAGTTCAGTAATTCTCATCTCTTTACATTTGGTATGGAAAACAAACTTCGAATTTATCATGCCAAAAAATACTTCAATTGCTAAAAGTAAACAAGTAAGGAGAAATCTGTTTGCCTAATTCCTTTAACCCCATAGAAAAGCTTTTTAGGCCTACCATTGACAACCATATTAAAGGAAACATTGGAAACACATGCATGATCCATTTTATAAATTTTTTAGGGAATCTAAAAGCGTAAAGAAACTAAAAAAACAATTTAGAGAGTCAAAAAGTTTGCAAAAGTCTATCTTCATAGCAGAGCTCCGTATGTACCTATTAAAATCATACTCCTTTAGCAATTCCTATACCATCAAAAAATTATTTGAGATAGATCTAACTAAGATAAAGACACCCTAAGCTTGATGAATTATGTCCTTCAATATGGCCTTGAGTCTTCTTGCAAGAATATTGGATACCACTTTATACACTGTATTACAATAAGCTATAGGGTGAAACTCATTCAAGCTGATAGGATTGGGACCCTTAGGAAACAAGCATAAGAAGGTTTTGTTTAGTTCCCTAAGCATCTTGCTTGACTTGAAAAATTACTGCACTACCTACACTATAAGATCACTTGTTATAGCCCAAGTTTTCTAGAAAAAGTGGCCAGTGAACTCATATGGCACAAGGAACCCAATAGGGTTTATACTAAGAAATAACATCCTTGATTTCTTCAATAGAAGATAATTTAGATAGTTGTACCCTTGATTCAAGGCTGATGGTTATTCTGATAAAATTATCCATCTTACCGTCCATTGAACAACATTCAAGATTTTGTCCTAGGAGATTCTGGTAAAATCTGATAATAACTCCTTCGGTACTCTCTCAATTAGTGCAAACCTTCCTATTTTCATCAAATAGAGAGTTAATATTGTTCCTATTCCTTCTTTCCATAACAAAATTATGAAAAGAAAAAAAAACTTGGTGTTATTGTCTTCATTCTTAAGCTAATTAACCATAAATTTTTGCCTCCGTAAAGAGTTGGTTAAAATAGGAAAGTATTGAATTCCTTAAGTCTCAAAGCCTCCATTTGCTTTGCTTTAAATGCAAGCTATTAGGGTCTAGATACCTTTGTTCCTATATTGATCTCATATTTTCCATCTATACTTTTGGTCTCTCAATAGTGTGGGGAATCATTCTCCTGTGAAACTCTTTAACCTTTTCTTTGACTAGTTTCAATTTCCTTAGAAGCTGGAAAGTCTTATAACTTTGTACATTAACCTCCCAAATAGTCTAGACCATATTCAAGAATTAAAAACCAACTTAAGGGGATCTAACTTGAAACAAGTAAACTTTCCAAAAACTTTGAAAGAGGTAAAAAAAAAAAAATCATTTTTAAAAAATATTTGGAATATACATTTTTTATCTTATATAAGGTAATCCAACTTTAAATTTTTTCTTTAGATTGTAAGTCACTTTATTTTACATGAGATATTTTAAATATTAATAACTTTATCTCACACGATGTGAAAATGTGTTCTTAGATTATAAATCACTTTAACATAAATATTGATGTAGATTGCAATCATTTAAACAATTTTCACAATAAAAAAATAATATTTTAAATATTTTAATTGATTTTATCTAGTATAAACATAATGTAAATTTTCTAAATTTAAAATAATAAATTTTATGTTTATTTGATTAATTTAAGTTATTTTTAATTTATTTGAATTAATAAATATTTTATATGAAATTATAAATAAATTTAAAACAAGTGAAAATGAAAATTTTTAAATATTTTTATTTGGATTATAAATTTATAATCTAAAATACAAAATAAATTGTCTTATTTAATTTTGCTTGATTGTTAAACAACAACCTTATTTATCCTTTCAAGTGATTTCAATTGAAATTGAAATTTAATATAAAAAAAAGGAGAATTTCTAGAGTGAGAAAGTTCTACTTCTCGCTAACCCTCCTTCTCAGGTGATCTCTTAGCATCTACGATAGAATTTATAACTATTTCTAGCTTCTCCTCGCCTCCTGATCTCTGGTTATTCTTGTTCTTTACTTGCATTTCCTTTCCTTTAATTCTCCTTTACTTCCTTATACCCCTTTACCACCTTCTCCAGTGAATTTTGGGATTGTTCTTTTTCGAAATTTCCATGTTAAGCTCCCACCTTACTTGCATTCTCCTTACTAATATTTCCCCTTATTTTTCTAAAGCTTCTTGCTTACTTTTGCCCCCTTCCTAGTCCAATCAATTGTAAAATTTCCCCTAATTTTCCTTCTGGTTTGTCCTTTTCTGTTGTTTATCATTTCTGATAACGATTTTTGTTTAACTCAATCTCTAGTCCCTCCTTTTCTTTTTTTAAGCCCTTTAACCTTGTTTCTCCAAAAATGCAACCAAAAGCTTCTTCATTTCCACCTCTAGCTAAGCCTTTAACCCAATAGTCACCCCTTTAGAGCCTACTCCAGTTCCTTCATTCTTAAAGAAAATATAAAGTTAAGTTCTAAACGATTCAATCAGAAACTCCTCCCTCCAGTACTTCCGTCCTTCTTCTTCCAATGGGCATGCCAATTCTACACCTCCTTTGGAAGTGCTAAGGGAAAGAGCTTCCAAATGTTAAGTTCTCTTATAGGTTTTCTTTTGGAAATGAGGCCATCATTTCCCTTGGTTAACTCCTTAACACAGAAGTCTTAGAAATCATTTAATCTGGTGCAGGTGCTCATCTTCAAAGAGAAGAAGTTCATTTTCAAGCTCTCTTCATAGGCTAAGGCTTAAAGAGTTTTGGATTGTGGTTCTTAACGCCTTAATGACCGCCCTATCTTTCTCCACAGGTGGAAACCTGAAGCATAATAACTTCACTAAAGAAACAGAAAAATCCAAATGTGTATTAACCTTTACATCCTTCTTCTAGATTACCAAAGATGTAATGGTCTGAGCCATGTAATAAGCTTCATAAGGAAGCCAATAGCATGGATGAATCAACTGCTACACTTAGAAGGATTAGTTATGCATTCTAATAAATATGAACTAGACATTACATTAAGTAATTTCGTTGATGCACATGAATGAGAATGGGAAGCTTTATGACGACGTTAGGGAAGCTTTATGACGATGTTATCCCATAGATACAATGGAAGCCAATGCATAGGTTCTTCAAAACTGGCTACTACAATGAGTTGATGGGCATTCAAACAGATAAAGATGATAGAAGAAGGTTGAGGGAAAGATAGACAAGATTCTGAAGTTAGCTCTGGAAGTTGAAACCACTTCAATACAATAGCAAGGAGTACTTTTCCAAGAAATCCTTTACTAGAAAAGAATGCACATAATGTTACTCTTTCATCAAGAACAGAGAGAGATAGATATAGTTATACACACACACATATTTGCAAGTTTCTATACTCACATGACTAATTTAACTTATTTTACAAATTAAAATTTAAATATTTTAGTTTAAATTGTAAATCAATTTATAATATTTTTTTTCTATGAGGGGCAAAGCACAAATTCTTAAAGTTTATGTTCATATTGTAAACCACTTTATCTGATATAAGGTTATATGAATTATATTACTTGAAGTTTAAAAAATTATTTTTAAATTATAAATCATTTTATATAAGCAATTTTAAAAACAAATGCAAATTAAAAGTAAATTTTCATTTTTGTTATTTTTATAATTAAGTTAATTTGAATCATTGAATCACGATTAAATATCCCAATTTAAAAAGTACAATGTTTAGTTTAAACTATAAATAGTTTTATGTGACCATGAGGTGATGTAACCTAATTAGTGAAAATATTTATTTTTAAAATTATTTCAAAACTTATTTATGCACTTGAATCTTTTAATTATTATAATAAATGTTATCTCTTCATATTAAAATATCAAAACCTAAACTACCATAACCACCCAAAATACAAAAGTTAAATTAAATGTTTATCGTACGGAACTCTAGGCTAACATGCCTGCATCTTCGCGTCAAACCTCATTCAACTTTCAACAATGTCATGGAGTTTGCGGATAGCACAAGTCATAAATGAATGGGATTAGTAATCACTGAATTCGATAAGAAGAGTAACTTGTATGGCACCCAAAGAACAGGAAGGGGTAATAATCAAAAACAATATTCTATTACTGTACAACTCGGCGGTCTCACTTTCCCACGGATGAACCCTCTTGGATGGCCACACTTTCAAGGGCTTCGACAATGTTCCAAATACAATTTAAATTCTATAGAGTTTTACTAGACAATGGTTTTTTGCACTGTAAACTATTACCTACGGCAGTTGTTGTGGGCATTAACTGAGACAATGCATACAGATTAGCAAGATTTGATGCTACCATGATTGTCTATAGGATTGGTCCGTGTTTTGCTAATGTATTTTAGGTATCTGTTGATATAATTCGGTAGTAGTTGTTAATGTTTTATTGCTTAGCGTATAATTGGGCATTTGTGGTATTTGTTTTGAGTTTGATCTTATCACTTTCTATTCTGGTAGGCTATGGATTAAGTTCTGACTAGGAGCAATTGTTGGCAGCGCAATTAAATGCATACGATTTTATTTTTGCGAGTTATGAAATTATCTTTAATAGTTATTGCTTGTACAAAACTTTTTATTCTTTATAAAGTTCTTATTTATAAAAAAATATTCTATTACATGCATTACGTTCTCCGATCAGAGACACTCACATGACCTTTGGGACAAGATCTTTTGTCCAGTTTTATGGTGTCTTATTTCGTCTTATAAATCTCAGCCATTATTTATACGGGTCTCACGTTTATTTATGCAAAACTCACGCAAAACTCACATAAATAAATTACTGAGATTTATAGGATAGAATAAAAAATCATAAAATTGAACAAAAAAATCTAGACTTCGTACCCTCCACATGCAAGAAAGCCCAGATGGTAGCTTCACTTTGTCCATATACTGCAGCGTGTGAACACCACGTGGAAGTGACAAAAGCATTGGGGTGAGACCCTTTAAAGTCCAAACTCTTCCTTGCCGACAATCTCCAATGAGCCCCCAAACGTGCCCATTTCAGCAAGCAATCGTAAGATTTTGTGCAGATGGTGTAACCTGTACGATTATATACGTCATCCATCCTTTTCTAAGTTTAGCATTTGAGGTTGAAAATATCGGCCTCCATTTGAAGAAAGTTGAAGGACTCCACTCCACCTGTAACTTCTTCAACGTGTGTCATCAAAAACATTCAACTCGTGGCAAATGCAACTTTGTTATTTTGGTATGGTACGTTGCTCTTGCTGATTACAGCTTCATTGCATGGTTTAGACTTGGAGTGGGGTATGTCAAGATGTTGATTTTCTGGGTATTACAGGTTCATTCGCTGGTTAAATCTGACGGAGTTCTTATGGATCATGTTGTTGGGAGTTTAGACCTCTCAAATTCACACATAAAGATATTTGACAGATAAAAATATCATAAAATAATAACACAAGAGAATTTACATAGAAACCTCCAATTTGGAGAAAAATCACACAAACTAAGAAAAAAATTTACTATGTGAAAATCTTTACAATCACCTAATTCTTTCTCTCACTCAATTTCCTAATATATCAACACACTCACAAAAAAAATACTCAAAACAACTCTCAAATCCACAAAGAAATACTCAACTTTCATCAATGTCAAGGAGTTTGCAGGTACCACAAGTCATAAACGAATGGGATTACTAGTCACTGAATTCGATAAGAAGAATAACTTGTATTCCACGCAAAGAACAAGAAGGGGTAATAGTCAAAAACAATATTCTATTACATGCATTACATCATCATTCTTGGATGGGATATCTCCGATCAGAGACACCCACATGACCTCCACTTGCAAGAAAGCCCAGATGGTGGCTTCACTTTGTCCATATATTGAAGCGTGTGAACACTCCGTGGAAGTGACACAAGCATTGGGGTGAGAACCTTTAAAGTTCAAACTCTTCCTTGCCGACAATCTCCAATGAGCCCCCAATACGTGCCCATTTCAGCAAGCAACCATAAGATTTTGCGCAGATGGTGTAACCTGTACGATTATGTACGTCATCCATCCTTTTTTATTTTCAGCATTTCAAGTTCAAAAAGTCGGCCTCCATTTGAAGAAAGTTGAAGGACTCCACTCCACCTGTAACTTCTTCAACATTTGTCATCAAAAACATCCAACTCGTGGCAAATGCAACTTTTTTTATTTTGGTATGGTACGTTGCTCTTGCTGATTACAGCTTCATTGCATGGTTTAGACTTGGAGTGGGGTATGTCAGGATGTTGATTTTCTGGGTATTACAGGTTCATTCATTGTTAAATCTGACGGAGTTCCTATGGATCATGTCAGGATCCCCAGTTCGTTATCTATCTTCCGTATAAGCCAACAATTCCTATTACGTCTAAAGCAGCGGAGAGTTAAATATAGGATGTGCAGTCAGAGAGACACAGTCCCCCATGCCGACGTTTCTCCATTCTACTGTCCGGTTGTTTATTATTCTGGGTAGAATGGATGAGGATCAATTTCCAGTTTGACGTTATTTGTTTTTTACTGCTAAATGATTTTATCTCGTTTGGATAGAATAATCTAATTCTATACTATTTATCTTGATTAAAATTTCAACATTTATTGATCTCTTAAACTTTTAAATTAAAATTAAATATTATCTTTCATCTCATGTTAATGAATTTATGTAAATATTTTAATTATTACTTGTAATATAAATTATATTATCGTTTGAAATATAATTTTTTTGTTTTTCGAATTTAAAATATGTAATATAAATGTTACTATTGTTTCTATTTATTATTTATTTGTATTTATTTATTTTATTTCTTTTTTATGGTTATTTTTGTTTAGCATATGGATGAACATCCTTTTTTAATTTTGTAATATCTTCACAACATATTTTACGTGTTTCAATCAGATTGTACATGTTTCAATCAAAAACAAACTATCTACTAGATAGGGGTAATACTGTATATTATCGAAATTCCTAAAATCCCGCAAAACTCCTAAGATCCCGTACCTCAGGAGTAATTCAATGATGATGAATTTAAAATATCTTTATTTAGTTTATTTAACTTGACATTAAATAAGATTTGTTATGCAACTATAAGTGATTAAACTCTAAATAAACTTTTATACGGAACTCCAAATGGTTTTATCTAATTTCAATAGAATACAATCTCACATAAATTATTTTATCTAATTGGAATATGTAATAAACTTTGAAATTTCAAATTGGATTTATAAATCACTTTATCTAATTTAAATAAGATATGCATTTATGTAAATATTTTTATTTAAATAAGATATATATATATATATATATATATATGAAACATAAATTTTATTTTTTTTTCCAGGTTAGCTATAGTTTGAATGTAGGGATGGCAATGAGGTGGCCTATAGGTAAATTTAGGTATCTTAACAGGCCGACTCATGGGTCAAATCAGGCCCATATCAAGTCTGATGTCAAATTTTTTTAAACAAAATAATAACGTTTTGCTTAGAAGAATTCGATCTTGGGTAGGCCTGATTCTAGGTAATTCAGGCCGAGACTTAATTAAAAAAATATTATTTTACATATTTATTTTTTAAAAAATTAAAAAGCCTGGCCTATGCCATCCCTATTTGAATGTCTATTAAAAAAAAGGCATAAATTTGAAAAGAAGTTTTATTTATAAAGTAGTATTTACTATAAATGTGTAATACAAATAAGTTTATGTATATCGAAACTTTTTAATATCTTATTTGCACTTATTCATCCAACTTGACTAAAATATAAATATTTCTAATTTTAAAATTTAAATTTCTTGAAAACTTATTAGCTTCTTATGTATTTTAAATTTATTTGAATCTTAAAATAATTCATTCAACTTTAATAAAATATAAATATTTCTAATTTTCGACTTCTACCAAAAATTCAAAATGGAATTAAAATTTATCTCTGAAGTTTCAATCAACTTGAGCTATTTAAATAGTAATAAAAATATTCTTATTCCTGTAGATTCTATTATACAAGTCTAAAATAAAATTATACAATACGTTAAGTGTATATACAAAATTTTGATTTTTGGAAAAATTCTTACAAAAATCAAATTGAGGGTTTGTTCTTTTGTTTTATTTAGCTTGCATCTTCTAAATTACCATTTAATATGAAAAATAAAAAGTATATAACAATTGTTTCTCTATTTTGATGTTAAAGAAAATCACTTATATTAAATACTTGAAAATTAATATGAACCTTATTAATTTGAATTATCTTTAGAATGGGCTTCACTTATTTTTAAAATTAATTTTATTATAATTATCTTGAACTATTAGAGAATATCTTTTACTACTAAAAATAGGACTTGCCAATAAAAAATGTTTAATACACACTAATACATTACTATATCATAATGTTTATAATGATTAATTAGTTAAAAATTCATATTAAAATAACTTAATAAGTATTTATTATAAGACATTTTTAATACACTAAATTGTTTTATTAATGCAAACAATGAAAATAATATTTGATACAAGTGAAAATAGGTGGGGATGGTAATGGGCTGGCCTATGGGCTAGCCCCGTCAAGTTTTTTAAAATAATTTTTTAAAATTAAAAATATAGAATAATTTATTTTTTAATTAGATCAGGGTCTGGGTTGCTCAGACTCAAGCTTACCCGAGAGCCAATTCTTCTAAGTAAAACGGTGTAGTTTTACTTAGAATAATTGGACCTCAAATTTGTCTGGGCCTGAACCTGGGCTTGGTTATAAATCGACCAATTGAAAACAACTAAATTTAGGTCCATGGGCCAAAAACTGTCATCCCTAAAAATAGGACCCCTTTTTTAACCCCTTCAAGTAAACATTATCTTGTCCTATACATTTTTAACCATAATAGAATTTATGGCTGACTTTTGATTCTCTGAACTAACATTTTAAATAAAATAAAAATGGTTTAAACCATTTATTTAGATCATTTTAAAAAAATAAAGGCACATGAAAAAGTTGAACCGTAAAAATCTTGAACCATTCAATTTTTTAGTTTAGTTTTTAATCAATTTATTAATTAATCGCTAATTTTTATTAATTAATGATTTCTTATAAACTAAAATTAATTAATTAATTTTTATTTAACAATCTCTTTTTTTAATTAAATTTTAAATTTTTTGTAGATAAAGAAAATCTGTTTTAATTATATTTCAAATTCTATACGAAATAAGAAAAATAAAATTAGTTAAAATTTTGGATAAGTTGATCTAACACGACTTTACAATTTACGGCTAGAAAAGGCTGCTACATGTAAACTCAAACTGAAGAGTTTTACGTAAACTGGAAAACATATTACAAAAAGACAGCATGCTAGGAAATGTATCTTTGGTACATAGTATTAAATTTCTAGGAATGCTAACAAGGATACATATGGGAACATGTCCAAGGAAAAAAGCAGTACAAATCAAGAAATGACGACTGTAAATTGTTCTGCAAAGTAATAAAGCAGAAGCAATATCTACTGTTGACGAGGATAAGATCTAAATTGGGGGTGTGAGCGTGGAAGAGAATCACCAGAAGCTGGAGGTCGTTAATGAACGTAAGAAATCAGGACACGAACGCTAGATTCTTTGCGACATCTGATACACCCTATCCCTCCACGTTTCAAGTGTACAGCCCCAAGGCCCCCATCCCAAGGGAAGCATGTAAGGCAAGGCATGACATGTCCACTGCTCCTCTTCCACCACTCTGACTCTCCCGCCCCCAAGTCGTAGGATAATTGTCCTTTAAGTAGCTGCCCCACATGACCACGGTGTGCTCCTGCTCCCGCGGCCGCTGCTCTTGCATTAATAAGCCAGAAAGCTTGTTGTCAATTTTGAATTCCTCTGAACCTCCATCTCCTTTATCTTCGCTACCAACGTCACGGTTGCAATATAGTGCTTTCTATAGTTGGTTGAACAATATCCAAGTCACTAATTATACCCTGCCCTTTTCCATTCACTCCTTCGGATCATGAATCCTTAAGAACTTGATGATAATACCTTGAAGCCAGCAATGAATTAATTCCTGATTGTTCTCGGTGCAACCCAATTAGCTATTTATCAATTAGATCACTTACTCACAATTGTGGTCTTCGATTTACATCCTCCCTTACCTTCTTGCTACAAGTACTTTAATGATTCTGAAGGACGTTGCTTGCCTAATCTTTAGATCATGTCACAAAATTTGGATGATAAACATGTGATTAGATAATACTAAAACAGTTGATCAATTGAGATAAGAATACTATAAATATCCCTATTTTCAAAAAACCAAAAGAACTATAAATATCCCTTAGTCACGGACAAGTCGCATCATGGAAAAGTATATTAGTTTTCCGAGATGATCTGTGGTCAAATTCTAGGGTCACCACTCTATCAAACTGACCATGAAGTCTTAGTAGTAATAATGTGCTATAGATGTCTACTTCGGTGGCAATCATTCTAGACCAACAGCTTATATTGACCACATAAAAACCGTGTTTTATTGCTAGCTATATCCCCCCTCCCTGTCTATCCAACTACAACTAGCCATCATTTCTGAAAAGAAGGCAAAGCAATGATTTCTTGCTCATAAGCTAGAGATGCGTCGCTAAGATCTCAGTGGCATTGCCTTTAGATCGTGGTCATTGATTATAGGTCCTTCGTGATCGGCCAATTTCACGTCCCTACATATATAAGGAATTGACTACAGGTGAATTAAGAGATATTCACATGATCCGGGAGAATGACAACGAGCACGCCTATTAAATCAGGTACCATATTGGACTCCAGATTTTGTAGTAATAGATCCTACACCGATATTAGCTAGTCTTTTCTCCTATGATGAAAGATCACGAAAGAACTCCTAAGTCTAATTATTGGAGTTGTTAAGGGTAGTGATGACTTGAATTGAATGAAAACAAAATATATTGTCCAAAATAAAAAACATGGTTGAGCAATGTTTTGGGAACATTTTACTAGCATTACAATAAGATCGTCGCATAGCTGAGGGAGGATGTATAATTAACATCTTCTGCTCAATTCTACTAGTGCTCTAAATCTAGTTAGGTATATTCTTATTGTATCAGAAAAGGCAAAATGGGATAAGGCGACGAATAGCGAGTCACTATTCATTCGTACCCTTTCTGATGTTTGTAAATTGTCTTTTTGGGAATAGGAATGAATCATTTCTGCTGATGACAAGTGGAAGCGAGCTGGTTGATCCAATTCGATAAGAACAACCTTCATAGCTGGTACCGTCACTTGTACAAACTATAGTGTTCATGTTCAAATTTTTTTGACCTAGTTTAAAACTTGGTCAAACTTTGAGTCATTTCAACGGATTTATGAGTGACTAATCAGTGGTTTTGACGTAGCAGTCATCAAATTGGACTTCTAAAGGGGGCAAGTAATGCTTAACCAACAAGGATACCAAAAGAAAATATCCACACATCATGATAATGGTCTTTGCTTAATTTCAATACACTTATTTAGGGTTTTAGAAACCATTAATGGCAAGTTGATTCCTAAGGATCTCTTTGTCTTTGCCTAGAAGAATTGGACTTTCTTTTTCAATACTACCACGAAGGACAGGTGCCATAGTTTTTCCAAGATATGCTCAAATTGGAAAGTGACTGACTTGATCCTTATCTACTGAAAGCTCCCCCTTACCTTTAATTAATAATCTGTTATCACTCCACCAATATTGTCTGCTAAAATTGGGTATGAACGCTCTACTCCATTATAATTAACTATATTACAATGATGTGTGAACTAGAATTCACACAAATTTACTGCACTACCCTTTTAACTATGTACCATAGAAAAGCACTTCTAAATTATTGGAGAAAGTTACTTTTCCATAGGTTAATATAAAATACATACCATAACATAGCATCCTGTTCTAAATAAGAAAGACATATGATTAATTGATACAGAACAAGCTAACACTTTTTTAAAAAAACAAGCAAGCCTCATCTTTCTATCATGAAACATCGGACCACATGTTCTACTCGATGATGCATATGCTTCGAATCTTAGCTGGGTAATAATCTTCGTTCCTCTGATATTTAGCTGTTTTATACCTAACCGAACTAATTAAGCACTTCCCAACAAGATAACTGGTGCATTGAACTCAGCATTAATGATCAACAGATGAGAGCCATGTATTCATGTCCCTAAAGTTTAAAATGAATTTGCATTCCATGTCATTCTTGTCCAATCAAAAGGCGTAGGTGGCCTACAAAGATCACGATCTATGTGAGCCGATCACCAATGCCCTAAATAGTTTCACCTACACACTCATTATGTAAGTGTAATTATCAAGACTTAGAAGACGACTTTATCTCCTTAGGTCTTGCACTTTTGATTTCGATGCCTTTCAAGATGGTGAAAGTACTAGGATCTTAGGGACCTATGTCTACATGTAATGATGATGGATTCGTGATGACTCATAGTACTTTCGCGATCTTGGAAACTATTGATAGTAGCTACCATATTCTTACTTTTCCAAAAGCAAACCAGATTGTCAAAGATACGATTGATTGCTCCTAGAAAACACAAATATTATGGACATTATTCTTGGATTACATCTACTTGCACAGAAAATTGATACATCATATACGCGAACTTATAAAAGAATGGTAGTATTGATCATGTGTTTTAATTTGGGCAATCTTTCCAAAGATACTTGTGAAGTGAAAATTAATTGAATGGCTCAGTGCATATCAAGAATGTCACGAGACAATAGTGTCAAAACAACTACGAAAACCTGATTTCAGGTCATTAATACTCAACATTTAGTGTGTAGGTGAACTGAAACCTAATAATAATTAGGTAATTGAAAGGAACAGACCTAGCAAAGAAAACAAATACTACGTTAGTAATGCCATCTTATTAAATACAAGTACGTGCACGATAATGCCGCTCAGTCAACTTCATTGACAGAGAATGCAAAAGCTCTTATCTTTATGAGAGTTCAAATTCTGAAAGGGTCTTTATATTTTCGACTAACAACAGTACAATCAAATTATTAGCCTAAGCTATCAACGCCGAAGAAGTTGTGATGGTCGGCTATACCCATGATAATAGTCAAAAGAAGAGCCATTGTCTACTCAGTACATAAACTAGACGAGTAATAAACAAAAGACACTTCACAATGTATAATTGCTCCCCAAAGAAAGAAGGTAAATAGTAACGATTTAAAAATCGAATTGAAAGTTAAAGAGGTAAGAAAAAAAATTTAAGGTTTAAAAGATTCAACTGGTATTAAACCGTTATAAAATTGACTAAAAATTAAATAAAATTAAAAAGTTTATTATGATTAAAAGAGACTATCTTTATGTATCAAAAAAATTTGAAGTTCAATTAAAAAGAAATTATTAAATAAAAATTAATTGACATTTTTTTGGTAAGTCAGAAAAATTAATAAATTAAACCAAGATATATACAAAAAGTTATAACACAAGTGCCTCGGAGGACACAATAATTTAGTACGTAGCAACAAGCTACACTACAAACCAAGCACTACTCTTGAAACTGCCTGCATTAAATAAAACGCAAACAGACGCAAACCAAAGAGGAATTAATAGGGGTGCCTAAGCTAGCTAACGCTCAATCTACAAAAGACAACCCATTGAGATAAGGAATTGAAAGCATTTTGAACCCCCATAGCCAGTCTTCATTGGAGACAACTGGAAGACCCTTTGATAGCATAGCATTGATTGCCACGAGGAAGAGACAGAGTTGATCTTTCGAATTTATCCGCAGATAGACTGGGAACCCAACCTGCAAGTTAGTAAAAATCAATAATAAAATAATTACTAGATCGAATTAATTGATATATTTTGGTTTATAAGAATTTATGAATTTACTAAAACTGACTAATTAATTAATAAATTGATCAGTTTTTAACAACAAGAGTTATTAAAGTAAATCAAACCAAAAAATTAAAAACCGAATTGAGAAGTGGGAAATTTTAAAATTTTTATAATTGAACGGACCGAACTGGTTGAATTTTTTAATCATCGATAAATAACATCAATGTTAGATCTTTTGGTTCTTATTGAAAAATGGGAAATTTTTATGAAAATAATATGCAGTATCATTATTTTAAAAAATATATATACTTTAATTAATAATTTATATAATGTTATGAAATTATCAACATACATTAAAATTGAAGACAATTTTACACTAAAAATTAATTATGTTTATCTCAATAATAAAAAGTAAATTTTAATAATAAAACAACTTATAAATATAATTTATTTTATTATTAAATTATTGAGACAACATATTAAAATTAAACTATAAGGAACGCTTAGAAAATACAAATAGTATAAAGTTCTTAATTGAATTAATCTTAAAAAAGAGTTATTAGCTATCATCACTACAAGAAATAGGACGTTTAGCGACGGAAATTACCGACGGAATTCGAATGTTTTCCGTCGGTAATGTAAAATAGCGACGGAAAATTACCGACAGCCTGCGACGTCGTTAAAACAGCTGTCGGTAAGTGTACCGACAGAATATAAAATTTCGTCAGTAAATATTGCTCATTTCACCGACGGAATATAATATTCCGTCGGTAAATAAAATTATTTTTTTTAAAAAAAGTCCCCATTATCGTTGATGAGGTGTTCTTCAAGACTCTTCCTTTTATCTTCAGCAGAAGTA
>JAOTAX010000002.1:37295143-37323729 GCA_025629825.1 Erythroxylum guanchezii
GTCGGAAATTTTAAATTTTATTTTACCGCCTTTAATTCCCACCTTTAAATTTTATTATCCCGCTTTCCCTCTAATTTTTTACATTGATTTTAGCGACGGAAATAGTTTTCCGTCGCTAATTTTAGCGAGGGAAACTTAAACCGTCGCTAAACAAAATTTTTTCACATCGATTTTAGCTACGGAAATAGATTTTCCGTCGCTAAATGGATTTGTTCACGTAGATTTTATCGACGAAAATCATAATTCCGTCGCTAATTTGCTACGTTTTCTTTTCCGTCGGTAATTTTCCGTCGCTAATTAATAATTTTCTTGTAGTACATCTAATTTTTTGGAATAGATTTTTTTGTTCCGGTTAATCAGTCCTTACCTTATTCTATTAAATTTTATCCATATATTTATGTGAGATGTATATAAATATATGGATAAAATTAAGTGACATAAGGTTGAAACATTTATGCTCCAACCCCTAATTAATCTTCTATCACGTATAATGGTTCAATTAAGCTAATTAGTGCGTAGAAAGTTTTATCTACGTTCAAATCACATGAAGATTTTTCTCTCGTTTCTTTTTCTTTTTTCCTTTAGAATATAATCAGATGGTTGATGAAAATTCGACGGTGGGAAGAAAACGGATGTGAAAACCCTAATTAATGCTGCCGTACATGTGGATGAGTGAAAATCTTTGTCCTTAAAACGTATCATTGTCTTCTTGACTGACTTTCATTATTGATCTGACATGTATTCAACCATTTGTTTAATTGCTTAGGTCTATGAAAGGTCAGTAGTGCTTAATGACATTTCTCTCACCCTTTTGCCCGTCCTAGTCATGCCCTATTCCTGCTGTCCTACTTTGTCAAAGCTGATTTCTGTTCATGTATTGCCTTCATTGCATTCTGTTCATACCTTCTCTGTTCCAAAATGACTCTCTTCTAACCCTATTTTATGTTTAATATAATAAACAATATTATTTTATAACTTCTGCATATAATACGATATAATTTTTACTACAAAATAATGTCGTATCAAACATAAAATAAGGTTGAAACAAAATAACGATAACTTAATATTCGAACCTTATCTAATGCCTTCATTGCACTTATTATATTTCTCTTAAGTTTACTTCATTATTTTAATGATAAGTTGTACAAGTTAATCTTGAACTTCATTAGAGATTTTCATTTTAAACGTTGACCGTTTTATCTCAATAAAATAATATAGTAGTAAAGTATATGCATTTTTAAATTATTATCAAGTTTAAAAATACATCGTATTATAGATACATCATATTAGGAAATTATAATATTTAAAAAGTATAGTACTATACTTTAGATAAATTTGTCAAACATTTAGTTAATTTTCTGAATTGAGAGAATTATTTTAGTATTTAAATTCCATTTTTCAGATTTTTTATTTTTAATAAAGGTATGATTTAATGTTTAATAATCTCCTCAAAGAAAATGGCAGATTACAAGTCATAATGTTTGAGACATAAAAGTGGATGATAAAATAATTCTTAAATTATTTATAAATAAAGATTTTGAAAATCTTGTGAAGATAATATAAAGATAGAATGTGTTATTATTATTATTGTTATTGTTGTTGTTATTGTTGTTGTTGTTGTTGTTTTTATATTTTATATTAATTTATTTTAATTTTGTTGTTGTTATTGTTGTATGAACTTTAATTATATTAATATGTTTATTATTGCTTATTACTTTTGAGTTATTTGTAGTTTGAAATTAACTAACTTTATAGATAAATGTTCTTATTTGATATTATAAATTTCATTCTCTTAAAATTAAAAGGAGACACTTGTTATAATTTGTTTATTGTTGAACTAAGATTCTCATTTATTGATTTATTTTTAATAATTCTCTTGAAATTCATTTGCAGTTTTATGTTTTACATCAAGCAAGTATAATGCTTTGTTCCAAATCTTTGAGATATTATTAGGATAAACTCAGGGATATTAAAAGAGTTGTACTTGAAAAGTATGGATGATAGACATAACATTTCAACACTACTTTATGTAAAAGACTAGAATAGTTTACTGCCACTCTAGTTGTTGGTATCAACTATAATATGAAGTTTCCTTTAGATGACATGATATGTCCTTATTCCTTAGTTTATGAAGTATTATACTTACAACTAGAATACAAAAGGATACACCTAATTGTAAAGTTCTTCTAATTAACTAATTAAATCATAATTTATCTTTTTCAACTGGTAAAAATGAAGGATACATACTAAAAATTAATATCTTATTTAGTTCCCTAGATATATAGTCATTTAATGTAGAAAATAAATAAAACTTACTATTAAAAATTGGTAAATGACTTAAAATAAAGAATAGTGTGTATTATCAATTTAAGCAGTTATTTTCTGTCTTTTTATTTTTATTGTTTTCCCTCACATTCTTTGCTACATCTAACATAATGAGAAGTATTATTACCTTGGTTTTCTTTAATAAGGAGATGATTATATGTATTTATTGGTATAGGAACAAATTATCAAACTCTCTACTCTTTGATGTGACTAGTTTTATTGATAATTTTAGTTTTTTGTCACTTATTAAGAATTCCAGTTCCATTACACGTGATCTTATTATCGATTGCAGAAAGAATCAACTTAATTAGCCAAATTTTGATAATGTGATTTAAATTCATATTGATTGTTGGTTATGATAGTATGAATTAAGGAATGTTTCACCAAAAATTAGCTCACATTTATTCAAGACAAGATGACAATTATTCAATCTAGTTTGAAATTAGCTCACATTTATTAAAGACAACATAAACATTATTTACCACTTCAATTGCATAGGGAGCCCAAGATTTATAAATAGGGAGCCTAAGATTTTTGAAGGGGAGTGAACTCCTCTTAAAACTTGTAATAATTGTCACATTTAGCAAAAGTCAAGAAGATAATTTTTGTTCATATTAATTGAAAGATTAGATAGAGATTCAAACTCAATGATCGTTGATGTCAAAATTTTAACCGATTTAAGATATTCATGAGAAAACATTAATAAATTATTCATGAATGATAAAATAGGCAAATTATTTTTAAAACATCTAGAGTGAAATTTGAAACCACTTGAATTGAAAATAATCTTTTTAAACATCAACAAAAAAAATTTCCTAACTAAGCACAAATAAATATGGGATAAATGGCCCCTTTAATAAAGTCCTCTTCCTCTAAAAAAAAACTTGACATTAGTAGTATCTGCATTATTAACCAAAGACCTTTCTTAATAGTATAACTATTAGAAGTATAAATAAAGGTGACTTTTATATTAAAGGAGAAAGGGTGAATTAGTAGTCTTAAATGAACCAATTGATAACTTGAAAATAAAGGTGGAATGATACATTTTGAGGGATCCCAAGTCAATAAAGTATGATAATTGTTACTAAAAGAAGAAGTATTAAAGGAGGACTAACTCTTACCAAGAAAGAAAGGAATAAAGTTGATGTTGATAGGTCTTATTATGATTTCCAAAAATACCTATAAGAAAAGGTTAAAAGGTAAATTATGATTCTTTATAACATTTTATTTGAAGCGCAATTAAAATCCTTATGTTCCAAGCCACAATAGTGATTTGGAGGGAAAGGGTCTAGCAAAAGAGTCTTTCTTGTGAATATTCCAGGCACTTTGCCTCTTCTTCTTACCAGTAAATGCAACTTTTAGGAAATTCTGATTTTGTGGATTGAGTGCTATAAGGGTGCTGAAGACCTTTAAATTTGAGCTAATTTGTTATATATCCTTAAGTAGGGACATCTCTAAAATATCACCCTTATTTGAAGGCTAAATCATATCAACAACACAATATGCAAAAGGTGTAAGAAGAATGGAATCACCCATCTCTTTAAAGGAAATCATGGATTCATAAGAACCATAACTTTCAAGGAGTAGGGAACTACCAATGAACTTAGCATGGTTACTTTTAAAATAACTTACCATTTGGATTTTAACAATTTCTTTTATTTTCCTAAAATTTTCTGATGATAAGGAACACTGATTTTTCCTAAAATCAACTTTTCATCTTTGTCCATCTTATATATTTTGATAGTAGCAATGAACTCTTTATTAAGGCTGACCTTAATATATAATCTGGCATATCCTATAATTTTATTAAGATATTAACTTCTTCCATGCAAATAGAAGTTTCAATAGCACTAGTGAGATGAATCAATCCATTTGTGCTTTAGTGTTCCAACATAATGCTGTGAAATTTTATCCATATAAAGGAAAAAGATAGATTAAATGTATCTAATTCAACTCCAATATACTACATCTTTAAGAAAATCAGCTTCCCTTAAATATGTTAAAGACTAAATTTAAGAATCATATATAAACCATAACTAGAGTTAAAAAGGAAGAGATCATATTCATTAATGAATACTTATTTTAAGCTAAACTTAGCTCAAACCTAAGATGTCTATTTGTTAATCAATGGAAAGAGTGGCCTCTTATCTAGGGAAAAAATCACCAACTAATATTTTTCATTTATTTGCACTTTCTTGGAGAGTTATTAGAGGAGAAAAATGATGGTTTCATTATTACAAGATTTTCGGTGCAATGAATCTAAGTAAGGAGTTTGAAAGCTCCTTTCCAAGAACCTTAAACTACACAATCTTAAAGGCATGCATTTGGGAGGAAGATTTCAAAACAAGAAGAGGAGGTCAAAAATCTTTAATAGATGGAAGCAAAAAAAACAATCCTTAAAAAAGAGATAACAATTGTAACAATGAGAGAAGGAATAAAGAAAAGAAGATAAGACATGTATAATTACCGAATGGGGATTACTAAAAAGATCAAGAACTAAAAGAACAAAAAAAGGGATGACTAAAGTAAGAAAAAAATTTAGAGATATAAGTGCCACAAAAAGGTATAAGAGATAAAAACTACAAAAAAGAAAATATTATGAGAATTAGAGAAAGTTATTGTAAGTATTATAATTTTTAAATGTAGGTAGCCTATAGAACCCGTTAACAAGAACTAGACTTACGTCCAACCATTGCTAAAATGACTAAAATTAGTCATTTAGTTAGTTGGTCCTTATCATTTATTAACCCTTTAATATTTTTATTTTTAATCAATGTGAGATACTCTAACACTCCCCCTCAAGTGCAGCTGAGATTGGGCATTCAATTGTCACTTAAAATAAATATATGGGTAATCAGATTGAGATGCTGAGATTGGAAATTTAGACGGACAATCAAAAAATTAAGAATTCGGATTAGACCTGTTATGACACCATATTAGAATTTTTAAATGTGAATAGAGTGTAGAGTTCACTAATAAGAATTAAGTTTGAGTTTAATCATTGCCAAAATGACTAGAACTAACTATTTGATTAGTTGACCCTTACATAGAGTGATTATTTGTAAAGTTATATATATATAGACTTTTATGTTAAAAAATAGTTAAAAATATTAAACATAATATTTTACTTTTCTCGTATCAATTTGGTAGAGCATTTCAAATTAATTAAAATAAATTAAAAAAGTTCCGACCAGCATTTCATATGGTTATAGTTGTCAAGAAAACTTTTTCACAGAAAATAGATACTAAGAGAGACCAACCCTATGATTTCATTTCCACAAATACCTAAGTTATAATAGGTTGTGTGGATCCAGAAGTTTCAAAGGCAAAATGAAAAGGCCAAGTTGATAGAACTTTTGTAATGGTGTTTGCTACAGGAGACGAGTTGGTCTTCTTAGTATGCCACCAATGAAGGTAGGTGTGATTTCCCATGCTCTCATCTGAAATGGAAGGACGTCAGGCTGAGATAGACATCACACAGCAAATAAGTAAAATATATATTTGAGTAAAAGAGTACACTTTTTTCATACTTATAATATAAAAATATAAAAAATACATTTGTTAAATATTTAAGATTGATCTGGTTAAATTTCTAAAAGGCAAGAATTGAGAGTTAACGGTTAAACAGAGAACATGAGCTTGTGTCTCGACTGACGTGTCTAAAATCTAAGTTATAATTACGCGGACATTCAAGAGTTTATAACAGTGTACAAATCTTTTTTGCTTGAGCTAATTTTTGGGGGTGAGTTAGGTACTTTTTAATATGGTATCAGAGGCAGTTTGTCTCGATAGTTTGGGGCGGTGTCCAGTTATGTCCCTTTGTTCAATATGTTCATCAGATGTTCAGTCCTGCTCTGGATTGAGAGGGTGTGTTAGGAATCCCATATCAGACAATTATGAGGGCATTCAAGAATTTATAATAGTGTACAAACCTCCTCCTTTTGAGCTAATTTTTGGAGGTGAGTTAGACACTTTTTAACAATAATCAATCTTTGTTTATCTTTAACTTCTTATAAAAATTTATTTTATAAACTATTTGATTAATATATAGGTTAGAAATTCAGGATACAACTCCTTGAAAACTTATTGATTAAATATTTCACGAGATTAAGATTTATAATGAGAAAAGCATTTCTTAATTCGTGTAGTCTCTTACTACTATTTATCTAAATATCGTAAAAAAATAATTTATATATTAATTTTAATTTTAAAATATATATTTTTGCTCTTTTTTATATTTTATTATTTTTCTTTTTTTAAGAAACATTATGTATCTATCAGTACCTCGATGGTAAATAAATGTTTTGAAGCATACACGTAGAGCCACATGGGTGTCCCTCCCTCTCGTGCATTTGGCCGTCTCTCCCACTTTACTTCGTCTATTTAATCCCACCACCCTTTTCTTCTACTACTCACACACTCAGAATTCCATTTCCCTGTTTACTCTGTTTCTCTCTTCCTCTGTAACTCAATACCAGAAATCATGGTGGTTCTCTCACAGAGAGGTTTAGACCAGTTCTCTTTTATCAACACATATAACCCCACGAGCTTGTTCACCCAGATTCCAGTGAT
This sequence comes from Erythroxylum guanchezii, assembly GCA_025629825.1. Lineage (NCBI taxonomy): Eukaryota > Viridiplantae > Streptophyta > Magnoliopsida > Malpighiales > Erythroxylaceae > Erythroxylum > Erythroxylum guanchezii. Next base: position 37,302,041 of record JAOTAX010000002.1, read on the forward strand.
AGATTTTGCAGACCCTGATGCCAAGACTCGGATAGTTGAAGCATGTGAGGAGTATGGGTTCTTCAAGTTGGTCAATCATGGTGTCTCATTGGACTTCATTACCAACTTGGAAACTCAAGCTCTAAACTTTTTTAACCTCCCTCAGTCCGAGAAGGACAAGGCCGGCCCTCCTGATCCTTTTGGCTATGGTAACAAGAGAATTGGCCCTAATGGTGACGTTGGTTGGATTGAATATCTCTTGCTCAACACCAACCCCCAAGTCACCTCCGAGAAAACTCTCGCTGTTTTTCATGACAGCCCACATAATTTCCGGTAACTGATTCAACAGACACTTAATTACTATCCTTCTCCCTTTTTGTCATTGCGTTGGATTCATTAACTGTACTTGCCTAGTTCAATGCAACGTATTAGACGTCTTAATTAACTTTTGTTTTTTTGTTTTTGTATGGAGCTGGTGTAGCTCTGCTGTGGAAGACTATATATTGGCAGTAAAGAGAATGACTTTCGAATTGCTTGAATCGATGGCTGATGGATTGGGGATTGAGCCAAGGAATGTGTTAAGCAGGATGTTAAGAGACGAGAAGAGTGACTCTTGTTTCAGGGTAAACCACTATCCACCATGCCCAGAACTTCAAGCATCGAGTGGCAAAAATCTGGTTGGGTTTGGGGAGCACACCGACCCTCAGATAATTTCTGTCCTAAGATCCAACAACACAACTGGCCTGCAAATCTGTACCAGAGATGAGACTTGGGTTTCAGTCCCACCTGATCAGGCATCTTTCTTCATCAATGTTGGAGATGCTCTACAGGTAATGCAAACGTTGTGTGTTTTTTTTGGTTGTCTTTCTAACAAAAGTTTATTTACTTGTACAGTTGTACTTATTGATCTCCGTAACATGTTGTTGGCTCTTCTTTTACTTGTGTGGCACCGTCTCTGTCTCTGTCTCTGTAGTGGTAGCTTACAGTTAGTATAGAAGAATCTTTCTTTGAACTCTCATTGATAGACTTATATTGGTCCCACCTAATTTGGCTATAGAATGTTATCCCTATGATATAATATTCTTTTCTATATTGCATGTTTATTGTATGCAGGTGATGACTAATGGAAGATTTCGAAGCGTGAAGCATAGAGTTTTGGCCGACCCAGTGAAGTCAAGAGTTTCCATGATCTACTTCGGCGGTCCACCTTTAAGTGAAAAGATAGCACCTTTACCTTGGCTTCTCGAAGAAGGAGAAGGCAGCTTGTACAAGGAATTCACTTGGTCTGAATACAAAATATCTGCCTACAAATCCAGATTGGCCGACTACAGGCTGGGCCAATTTGAGAACTAAATACAAATAAAAGCTGTGGTGGTCGACTTCCCATCCCTGTTTTAGCAATAACATAGGGTTTGTTTGGGTCTTTTCTCTTTCCATATAGGAGCAGTACCTTTTTCCTTTCGTGCGTTCCTGTCTGCTCTGGCTTACTTTTAATGTAGCTGCAACTATCCTTCTCAAATCAATGCGAGTTTATCATCCTTATCTCGTCATGTTATAATACTGTTTAAAAGCCATCTTCCAATGGCTTCACATCTTCTGTTTCAATATCTCATTTTAACTTTGATTTTGTTCCGAAATGACTCAAATTAATGCAAGCTTATCATTATCATGCCGTCATGTTATAATACTGTCTGAAAACTATATCCAAATAAGCTTAATATCTTTTGTTATGTTCTAATTATCCTATTTTAATTTTATTTTTATTTTAAAACGACCTAATTTTAATTATTTTGTTTTAATCTTAAAATGATGTTGTTATTTTAAAACAACTTAATCTTAAAACAACAGGTCTTTTTGTCTTTCGTTTTTTCCGTTTCAAGAACAGAAGATCTATCGTTTTAAGATTAAAACAGGATAATTAGAATTGAATACCTAAACTTTATCATTTTAGGATTAAAACAGGATAATTAGCAGCGAAGATCTAAACTCTAACTTGACATTTCTTCTCCTTTGTCTCGTTACTGTTCAATTCTGATCAGTGAGCCACCTAGAAGCCGTGAGTGATGGGGTTTAATCATGGTATTACAGTGTACTTAATCCAGTTATACAGTAACATTTGAACAGTATCAGGAAGTGACAGGACTTATATTTTTCTGAAGATAAATGATTGTTCCATTAAGACATCCATTTATGCGCATGGTTTTTAATTAGAGTTGGCCCTGTAACTACTCCACAATAAAAGGCAGCGGCTAACGAGCTTGTGACAGGGAAATGCGTAAAATAGACTCGGGAGACGGGTCGCTCTCCGAAGGACCATCCAAGTGCACTTCCCCTGTCGCAACCTCAGTCTTTTTCTGACTTTAGCATTTCATCACCCATCATTTCTACAAAATGGAGACACTGGTGACTTCGACACTCACTATTTCTCTCTCAACCTATCGCTGTAAAACTCTAACCAGAAAGGGACATTCAAAATTCATGTTTTGATTTGGAATTCCTGCACTTATCACCAACTTATCTGTCCTGGAATCAACAGGAGCCTTTTTAAGAACAACATTTGTGCATGAGAATAGACGACAAGTTGCAACCTATGCATGTGGCCTTAGCGTTGATAATGTTTTCTTTTACAAATTAAATAAAAATTTGAATATATATATATATATATATATATATCATCGTAATCACATCCAATCCGAAATCTTATAATAAAGCGAAGTCTAAAAAAATTTGATAATACGCAACTTTATTCTTACAAATAATATATAAATATCTTGTGGTTCTTATTTCTCAAATATGACAATATTTGCCATAAAAGAATGTCCTGGTTCTTTGTTATCGCATTTTGACAATATTGATGCATTGCTTACTTACGAGATCGTAAGTAGACCATGTACTAATTATAAGAGGCAATAACAACTAAGTCGACGTCATGCTAATTATTACAAATATACGACCAAGAACATCTTACTTTTTTTATAGCGAAATGTGCTTAAATTATATAATTATTCTTATTTATAAGAAATGTGCATTATGTCTTCTACATTCTTCTATCTTTTCTACTTTCTATTGTTCTTTGGTAGACCATGCAGATATCTTTCTAAAACCTTTCACCCTTTTTTAATCTTTACATGTAAATCAAAGAGCTAGTGATGATGTTACTGCCAATGGATGTTACTGCCAATGCAAGGTAAATCCATACCTTAGCAGTAGCGTTCTAACCAATCATTTTATAAAACCAAAAGATGATTGCGAACCAATGTTAGCATATTGTTGACTGAATTGTGTTTGCTATCGAATGTCAGGAATCCCACATCGGACAATTACAAAGGAATTCAAGAATTTATAATAATGTGCAAATCTCCTTCTCTGGAATTAGCTTTTGGGGGTGAGTTAGGCACTTTTTAACATGATATCAGAGCCAGTTTGTCTCGATGGTTTGGGGCAGTGCCCGGTTATGTCCCTTTGCCCAACATGTCCATCAAATGTCCAGTCCTGCTCTGGACTGAGGGGGTGTGCCAGGAATCCCATATTGGACAATTACAAAGGCATTCAAGAATTTATAATAATATGCAAATCTCCTCCTCTTGAGCTAACTTTTGGGGATGAGTTAGGCACTTTCTAACATTGAATGTGGTAAAACGAAGAGTTAGAGAAGTTTAATGTGGTAAAATGACGAGTTAGCAGGACTTTTAGCTATCCAAACTGTAGATAACATATTTACCAAATAGCTTAGCTCAAAAAGACATCACTTATCTTCAGCATCTTAATCAGAAAATAAAAAAAAATAAAGGATTTGGTGACTCTATATTGAATTTTCTTGCTTATCATGATCTTCTTCCACTATGATCTTACTCATTCATCATCAGTTGAATTTATTATTGCCTTCACGACAACCAGATAATTAAAAAGGAAAAAAGAGAACTTGTGATGGTAGTTGGAAGGAACATGATGGGCTATAAAAGGGCAAGTGTTTTTTATTTCCTCATGTACCTGCGAATAACTTGTGTCCTGGTTGAGAAATCAGAAACCTAACTTTCGTACATGATTTTGTTTAGGAGTTAGGAGGCATATCCTAAGACAGGATTGAACCTTCACTTATATTTTCTAGGTATTCTTTTTCACGATTTAATAATATGTATAATCCCTGGAGATTGTATGGTACAATTATTGTTCCCTGTCTGAGAAAGTCTTGGACAATCGAAATAATGTATTCCCGCACCCTGGTAGACATTAATATCATGCTCTTCTGCGAGAACCAGTAATTTCAAGTGCGGTACAAGATAACGTAGGACCGTGAACTGGGTTCAACCTTTGTTTATCAAAAAGCTTTGAGGCTATCCAAGAACTAGCATGAAATTGCAAGGCAATCCCAACCAGGACAAAATAACTATGTGAGCAATTAATACGACTGTGATGTTTGTATCAATTATTTCGTAGCTATTCGTCCCCAGCCAGTCACTTTTGTTCAACAAGAAAGGAAACATATAACAGAATCCGTATATGCTACTCTTTATCTCTTCGCCAAACTCTTCTAACAAAAAGGGAACACTTGTACTATCATGTTTTGGATGAGTATATCTATGATTGAACCAGGCCTTATCTAAATAATCAATAGCACTTGTCCCCTTCGTGATTCTTATATACTGCTCTGCTAACTGACAATGCAGCTCCAGTTCCGCCTTGGACTGGTCCACATACTGTATGTCCAAGGACAAAGCGCACGTTGTTGTAGGTTTGATGTTTTTAACTCTTTTTGTGTTAGAATCTTATGTCAAAACCGTACGTGGGACAATAGGAGTTAGAGCTAGGAGCAGACCTAGAAAGTTGAATAGGTGGGGATAAATTATTTTCTTAATCAAATCTAACAGTAGCATTGTAATCGAAGTTTCCATTTTACTCTAAAGATACGCTTACAAGAACAAGCTAAGAAACAAAGAGAACTAGATTCGATATCAGTAACAATATTGTAATCGAATTTTCCTTTTTAGTCTAAAGATACTTTAACGGGAATGAGCAAAGAAACAAAGAGAAGGCCATCCTGGTTTGTCCAAAAGCCAACTCTCAAAAGCCGCTTTTCACAATTCCTTTTGGCTCACGCAACGTCAAAAGTCTTCATCTAACTTTAATTAGAAACCTTAAAATTACGTCAAAATACTCCGAAACCTTGCAGGACAAGGGTCAATTTCGATTACCAACATCAATCACCAGCCAGAGCACATCAAATCATAGAAAAGGATGTTCCTAAACTAAGCTTTTTAGCTATCACATACCACAAAAATGAAATGGTACATCACATTGACATGGAAAGGTCTCCATTGGTTAAACTTAAACCACCTAGGAACAATAATAGCTCTCTTCTTTCTCTATGTGGTAGGTACTTACCAAAGGGAAAGAACAGTAGTGCATGGACGGTTGAAGGTTGTTCTTGGTCTCCTTAGGTTGTTTAATTTTTATTGCATCAGAAAGCTGATTTAAATTTTGGAAGCTATTGACTTATATGGTCTTTATAGAATTAGGTTTCTCCGTATCATTCCATGATTTGGACTCTTCATAGTCAAACTCAACTGACAATACTTGTTCTCCAATTGGGAGTCGTTCTCATTCTCATCTTTGAAATTTGTTGTCCCTTCCAGTCTCTTTCGGCTTTTCTAAGTTCATTGAATTCCTGTGAAGACTCACTCGTTGTAACAGGATGTGTCATGATTTGTTTCTTGCATGCCAAGAATACATTATTTTATATATTTTGTTCTGCTAAAATTCCCACTTCAACAAAATGATTTTTAAACAAAATTAATATGGATGAAATATTTTTTAAAAAAGATATATTTATTGCACTGTTATATTTATTTTTATTATGTTTGTTAAATAAAACTATGATAATATATAATCATATGTCAATTATATATTTTAGATAAATTATTAATACATGTTCAAAAAGCCAACGTAACCAATACACAAGACTCCCTGTTTTGCGGGGTCTAGGGATAACCATAATGTAAGCAAGTTTTCCTTTGTATTTTTACAAAGATAATATTTCTATGACTTGAGCTTGTGGCCTTATGGTCACAAAGGAGCAACTAGTAAAGCTCAACCTCCATTAACACATGTTTAAATTAAATGAAAAAATTGACTCAAGTGATTGACGATGATTGATCTAAGGATGAGTTAGCTTAAATAATTAATAGTGGTTAATAATAATATGTTCAAATAAGAGTTTTTTAAGTGATTGAAATAGTGATTAATAGTGAATTGAAGCTTTAAAGGGCATCCAACCGACGGAAATTATACGACAAACAAGTAATGATCCGACCAAAGTAATCAATTAATTGAATGGGCACTCGAGCTAATAGGGAAGGAGTACCACATTATGGTCCATGAAGGACCAGTTTTGCTCTCCCAATATCGATAGATGGAAAGACTCAAATGTCGGTTTCATAGTGCTTATAATTTGGGCACGTACAAGTGTCCTAATAGCTTAATGTCCGTGTCCTAAATGGGGGCCTCGAGGTTTTTGTAGTACCCCACTCTCACAAGACACGTACCCGACATCCTAAGTGATATTTGAGTGCGTACCTCGCAAGGGTGGCATGCTAAAATAGTCAAACACTTGAAACTCAGTACAAAATTTTCAAAAATACCACAAGTGTATGCGAAAATCAATAATCAATTGGATTCACTTTATTCATAAACTTTTTCAATCACGAGGGTTACAATCATTTCACAAATCATCTGAATTACATTAGTCACTAGGGCCCGTTACAAATACAAAACACTAAAAGTCATAATTGTTATTACATTACAAAATCATTTACAAACATTTCCCATTTGGAAAGTTATTATAATCGAAAATAAAGAAATACAAATGTAGACGCGAACTGATCCCGATCTCTATCTCTTACTTGAATGCAGTGGCTATATTCCCGTTAGCCTAACGAGGTAGCTCTTCTGAGCCTGAAAAATATTGTTAATTTTGGGTGAGTTTTACAAACTCAGTGAGTGACCATCCTCGATGGCTCATTCAATCACATAACACATCAAAACATATAATCACATAATTCATATCAACGTATCAATTCCTCATGTTGAGTCACATACATTTCACATTCATTTAACTCATATTTTACAATCCAAATTCATTCAAACAATTTATTTCAACCATTTGTATCATACATAATCAAACATACATATTAAATATTTATGCAATGCTTATGAGGCTCACTTTCGTTTATTACTTTGCTGTGACTGAGTGCCTATAACTGTCCCGTATCTATTGTGGATAACTGTCTTGTATCAGTTGAAAATATCAGGCTCATTTCACACAGTGAGCCTTTGGCTTTTAATGACTTTATGAGCTTTAAGCTCTTTTTTATAATCTGAGCTTTAAGCTCTTTTTCGGTGACTACTCCAGTTACAACTGCCTTTATATTTCATGCATTCATGTAATGGAATGCATCACATTCACATATTTTCAATCAGTCACTTATTTCCACTTTACACATGTCTTCGGACCTTAGTCTGACATTCAACATTTAAGTTGAGTATCACGTATTTCTTCCAATTCACATTTAATGAGCACTTCTATTATTATTCATACATTTATCAAACTCCTCGGACATTCAATGTCCGAAACCAGAACAATCACATTTCATAATCATTCATTTCAATAATACATAATGAAACAATCAGAAAAGCATGACCATTTAGGTCGACTCACAGTACACTATAGATTATCATTAGCTTCCATGATCAGAAAACATCTGAATGCGGATGTTTATCCTGCACATCCAAATTATGCAATACACACGTGGCACACACATTAATAATTGTACAATTATAAGTATTTTTTATGCACAATTGTGTATATGGAATATGTACAATGTATGCTCAATGACAATCTTGAGTATTTTTTCATTATTCTCGTCACAAAATCAATACAATATCAAAACTCACTTGAGTATCATTTGTACGTAGGGTTTATACCTCACATAAACACTTTGAATCTAATTTCATAACCTAATGAATCATTTCAGATTTTTCTAAAAATTGACTTTCGGGTCTACTGTTCTTGATCATTTAGACAATGCAAATGATGTAATTTGACAATACTTTCTTCTATAAAAATGTTCCTCATTGTTTTAAGTTTCTAATGACACCAAGATCATTCAATTTGGTTCAGTACTCTGAAAGTTATATGCCAAACACTTTCAGACTGTTCTTATACTGGAATAGTGCCTTATACTCAACTTCCATCCAAAATTAAAATTCTTAGAGGCTGAATTAAAATTTGATTTATTCGGACAATTTGTAACCCTATGTGTCTAGTTGACTTAAATGAAAAATCATTCCATTTGGATAACTATAAAATAAGTTATGCCTAAAATACCGAAGCATGTTCAAGCTGTGCAGGAAAGTTGGCCACGACGAAGCCAAGAGTTGGCCGCGACAAATTTTTCCCGAGAGAAAATCCTGCAAGTTGGTCGCGGAGAAACAAGGAGTTGGTCGTGGTGAACTTTCACAGAAGCACAATCGGGACTCATCTTCCAATTTTCCAGATTCTAACTCTTTACTTACTACATTCACTGTCTTAATCTTGTCTATCTTTTCTAATTCAATTTCTCCTCATTTTCCCATCATTCTAATTCCATTTCAACTTAATATCATCCATAAACAAATTATAGTCCATTATTAATTATGAACACTAATAACAAAATATACACATATATATACATTCATCATCAACTTACTACACATATTCAACTTCATTTTCACTTTCATTTTCCTTCTAGCTATCACCTTAATTCTTCACATTTCAAGATACCACATTACTCGTTCATGTTTTTAGCATGTGCCCATCCCCATTTTATGATTATTTAATCTCTAACTATCATCAAACGTGCATCATTCATCAAAGCCATAAAGAATAATAGGTTACTTACTTACTTGATTTACGAAAGGCTTCTTCAAGAATCTCCAAGAACCCTAGCTCCTTTAACATCCACAAAAATCAACTTTCAAGGTTAAAAGGGTTGGGTCTTTTAGCAAAAAGAAGGAGAAGACAATGAATCTTAAAGAAACAAAGTGAAAAAGCTGGTCGAAAAATCAGCATGGTGAGGGTAAGAGTGAGTTTCGTGAGTGAAGAAGAGAAAGATGAAGAAAAGGAAGAAGAAGATGGAGAGATGAAGCATATGTCGTGAATGGGCAAGTAAAAGACCATGGAATGGTCTTTAATTGGGTAAAAGAATAGTAAGTGATGAGGGTAATGACACTTATCACTTTCCCATTGTCCCACTTTTGGTTTTTTAATTTACTAGTCCATTTGTCTCCAATTTTTAACCCCAATTTTCCATGACATAAGTCATTAAATCTTAATGTCACATATTAAAAGTTTCTAGTACTATTTGACATTTATTTCTACCACTATTTATCAATTGTTCTGCCACTTGGCATTTTTCTAGTCCAAAAATACCCTTAAAATTATAGAAAATTTCCAAATTTTCACTAAAAATTCTGATTCAATAAATATACTCTCCAAATCAATTTTTAACCCATACAATTCACAATTCCAAATATAATCACATTTATAGATCAATTATACCCGAAAAATATTAATAAATGCATATACAATCGTTTTAGTGTGCAAAAATCAACGTTCACATGTGTGTATGCTAACATTATGCATGAGCATAAAATGTATTTTTCTAAACTCTCATTACTATTTCTCAATTATAGAAATCTAAGGTTCTACCCCCTTAGTATGGGAATGAGATATTACAGTTTTACAGCTACTTTTGTGATTCGTGTAGTGAAAAGATTGATGCTCTTTTTTCTTTTTTCTTTTCCTTTTTAATAATCGTTCAATTGTCTTTGCTAGTTACAGATTACTAAAGTGTTCTAAATGAATCTTGAGCATTTCAATAATTTGATTCAAGAGGATGGAATAAAGTTGAAAGAAAAATGGATTGATATGGGAACCTTAAGGGTTAAGAGAGCATCCATTTATAGGTCTACCTCCAAACCTCAAGGCATTTGAGAATTTCTAAGGCCTTTAATAGTAATACGAAAGTTCATATTTTCCTTATGTTGGACACAATGTCAATAGTAAAATTGCAAATAACAATTTCTTCTTGTTTTGGGAAAAGTAAACACAACAGTTCTTGACTTGCACCACAGTTGCTGCTGTGTGGGCCTAACAATTGTTTTGTTTGATTTTCTCTAATTTCCCCTTTTCTTGTAACAATGAAAAGTTACCAAAGTAGTGTTAGTAAAAATTTCAACTAATTAATTCCTTCTTAACCTTATCACCTTGTTGTAATCTTCACATATATGATAAACTCAAATTCCTTCATTTTAGCATCAATTTACATGTATAAATAGTAATGTAAATGATCATATTAAACATGTATAAATACAATACAACATTGCTTTAGTATCACATTTTTTTTCATGGTATTGGAGCTCACTTGAATCCATCCTCTCTTACAACTTTTTTTTATAGATGTTGTTCTTTGTGTTAATTTCCTACACCAATCTAACAACCAAACATCAAACATCCAACAATCAAAATGATCATAGAAAATATCATATTACTAATTACCAATATTACCAATTTCATTATCACAAATCTTAACAATAACAACTACTTAATCAAGTAGAATCACGTTAAGTCCATATTACTTGCCTACATACTTGGATTAATGGGTCAATTTCTCCACCATCAAAGAACAATGAAACTACTATTAGCATATCATCTCCCTCATCTGAATTTTTGAAATGACAAAAGAAAGACAAACTTATCTACTGTTGTCTGACTACTGCTCGACATCTTTAGATTACCTTTGAAGATTATTTTCTTTAGCAAATAATAGCTCAAAAATCCTTACTCCAATGTTATCCTCATACAATTAGAAAAGGAGACTCCTTAATCAATGATTAGTTAACGACCATCACTTTGACTACTAAGATTTAATTGCCATTGGTGACCTAATGTCATCTAGAAGACCTTGTCTTCTTTACACTTAATGGACTGCCTTTTGATTATGATTCGTTCATCATTGTTATTGAAAATCGCGACCTCACCCAATCATTCTTTGAATTGAGAGCTAAGTTGTTGCTTCATGAACAAAACTTGCTCTCTCGTCATCAATCATCCCCACTTGAAGTAGCTTTTGTGACATCTTATAAAAACCAGGTCTTAGCTTATAAAGGACGCAATGCTTCCATCACAAGTTTCCTTTAGGTCAAAACAGAGAACAATTTAACTTTTTTCTTCCTTGAACTTGTCAGTCACGTCCTACTTCTACTTGGCTTGTTCTGTTGAATTTTGATAGGATCGCATACACAGCAGAAAAAAATATTGTTGCAATCCTAAATTTATTTATTGCGTTTAATAATCATACTTATAGCAAGAACTGACAAATAACAAGTACTTGGAATTTATGAGGATTAATCGACGGTAAACTTCAAAAATACGAAGCCTCTATACACTCCACATCGAGAAATATGTCCCGCTTTCAATACTTGATATGGCTATGGTTAAATTTGAAGAACTTTTTCTTCAAGAATAGAGAAAACAATTTTCTTTACTTTTGTCTTGTTAATATAAACGTACAAAAACGAGAGTATGTATTATATACTCTTCTTTCTTTTGTAAGTGTTTTAACATTTTTTTTATAACTTGAAAAAACAACACCAACGTTACCTTTCGTTTTGGTTTTAAAATGTAAAACCAAAACAAAACCACTCAATGGAAAAAAAAAACGTCTTTTACCATCTGACGCCTTTTTTAAAAAAATAATTATTATTTATAAAATGAATTAAAATAAAACTATTTTATTTTATTCATTTATTTTGTAAAAGAGAATTTCCAATATTAATTATATTTTCTGTGCTAGCAAAAAATATAATAATATGTCATATAGATTACTTAATAAATTATCTCATAATAAATTAAATAATCATAAACAAGAAATATCGCATTCGTAAGTATGTGACCACATAGGTTCATCATTAAGCCGGTAGTAATTAATCCAATTAATTACTAATTAAGGTTAGTGTCTAACATCACTTCTCAACGAGCAGATAGTGTGAAGTAATAGTCTTACAAAGACAGAACCTGGTTAAGGATAATGTATTATTACCTTTCATCATTATAACTCCGGATCATCGTAAGGTATGGTTTAAATGTCTAACCCTATTAGATAGCCAACTATGTTACATGTCGATCATTAATGATTGGTGAATGACTTAAGAACTCCTTTTCCTCACTCATTCAATCGCCCTGACTAAGGTTTTGAAACAATCATTAAGATTAATGATAACATAAAGCTCAAACTCATTATCTAGAGTCGATGGATCCCATCTTGACTCATCACTAATCAGATAGATACTTAATTATATCCAATAATCATTCAACTAGCATTTTTACACACTAGGTGTTCGACATCAAAACATAATAAGTGACCTATTGATTACTATGATAATCTCAGGTCAAAGGAAAAATATACATTTAAATCCTTATAAGAATGTCCCACTTGACAGTTCATAAGTAATATTAACCATTGAGAATTCTCAATTTGGTCAGTTCAATGATCATATCTCCATATGCATCATCTATATATGTAACTTAGTAAATGAGATCTATTAATATCCATCCAATAGATACTATTATATACATATTGATCTAACCGGATCATTAAAGTCCTTATTTGATGATCCTATGATCAAGAATACTTTTAGATTAAACCCTAAAGACTTAGACTTTCATTATCATAATCTCCATTATGATGGCAAGTGTATAAATTTAATCAAGAACTTATCATATTATAATAAAAAACAATAAACATAATATGTTAATATAATCATTTGCCATGTTATTAAATAAAGTTAATAATCACAAAACAAAAAATGTTCAATATGTTACATAATGATTACGTCATGGGCATAATTCCAACAATCTCCCATTTGACCTAAGCCCAATTAGTCATGAACTTCAGTCCTATTTTTCACTTGTGCTTATCAAACTCTTTTGATCCAAGCACCTTAGTGAAGGGATCTGTAGCATTCTCCTTTTCTTCAACCTTTTTAATTTGAACGTCCTCACGCTCAACAATTTCTTTAATTAGATGAAACTTTGATGAAACATGTTTGGATCTTTGGTATGACCTTGGTTCCTTAGCTTGTGCAATAGCACCGGTGTTGTCACACAATAAAGGAACAACTTCCTTTATCGAAGGAACCACACTAAGTTCAGTTAAGAACTTTTTCATCCAAACAGCTTCCTTAGTTGCATCGCATGCAGCTATGTATTCTGCTTCAGTAAATGAATCAGCTGCGGTAGCTTGCTTGGAACTTTCCAAGTCACTGCTCCTCTATTCAAGTTGAAAATATAACCAGAAGTAGATTCGCTATCGTCCTTATCTAATGCAAAGCTAGCATAAGTATAGCCAATTAGTTTTAATTCATAATTTTCGTATATGAGGAATTGGTCCTTAGTTATTCTCAAGTACTTAAGGATGGTTTTAACCACTTTCCAATGTTCCTCACCTGGGTTACCTTAATACCTGCTCGCTATTCCTAGCGCGTAGGCTACATCAGATCTTGTACATGTCATGGGATACATGATAGCTTCCACTGCACTGACATATGAGACCTTACTCATGTGCTCTCTTTTTTCTAGGGTTTTAGGACAATCCTCCTTACTAAAAGAAATTCTAGTTCTTATCGGTAGATAACATTTTATGAAATTTTCCATGTGATACCTTTTTAAGATAGTATCAATATACATGGATTGGGAGAGCCCTAGCAGCTTCCTTGATCTATCTCTATAGATCTTGATTCCAAGAATGTAAGCTGCTTCTCCCAAATCCTTTATGGAGAACTATTCAGATAGCCAAATCTTTGTCTTTTGCATGGCTGGTACATCATTTCCTATTAGCAATAAGTCATCTATATATAGCACTAGGAAAATAACTATGCTCCCATTAACCTTCTTGTACACACATGGTTCTTCTTCGCATCAAACAAAATCGAACTTTGCGATTGTTATATTGAAGAGAATATTCTAACTTTGTGAAGGTTGGTTCAATCCATAAACGGATCTTTGTAGCTTACATATTTTATTAGGAGCATATGGCAATGTGAAACCTTTAGGTTGAGTGATATAGACATCTTCCTTGAGCTCTCCATTAAGAAACGATGTTTTCACATCCATTTGTCATATCTCATAATCATAATATGCAGCTATAACAAGTAGAATCCAAATATATTTGAGCATTGTCACAAGGGAAAAAGTTTTATCATAAGCAATACCTTCCTTTTGAATATATCCCTTGGCAACAAGGCTGGCTTTATAGGTTTCAACCTTCTCGTCTGCTCCAATGTTTTTCTTAAATACCCTTTTGCATCCTATAGGTTTTATATGCTTTGAGGGATCAACCAAAGTCCATATTTTGTTGATTCTCATGGATTTTAACTCAGATTCCATAGCCTTAAACCATTTCTCACTATCTGGACTTGCTATAGCCTCTTCGTAAGTCTTAAGGTCATCATCAATATGTGGGATATCATCAATATGATTATCCTCGTCACCTTGCACCATCTGGTGCACGACGATCCCTAGTAGACCTTCTAAGAGGCTTATGTTTAATAGGTTCTTCCTCTACTTGATCTTGTTGTTGCACTAGTTTTTGGATAGGTTCATTAACCGGTCCATTCTCCTTAATAGTTGAGGCTAGTACCTTGTGTTTTAATTTCAAGACATCAAGTAAAGGCTGCTCAACATGCACCTGATGCTCTTAAGCTTGTGTTGATTCGTAATAATCTTGAATTTCATTAAGATCTATTTCTACACCATGACTTCCTCCATTAAGGAAGTCCCTTTCTAAAAATGTTGCATTTCTGGACACAAACACTTTGTGTTCAGAAGGGTGATAGAAATAGTATCTCATAGTTTCCTTGGGATAGCCTACACTTGTCAGACCTCGCTTCAAGCTTATCTGGCAACAATCTCTTGACATAAGCTAGACAACCCCAAACTTTCAAATGTTTAAGGTTCGGCTTACGTCCTTTCCACATCTCATATGGAGTTTTAGTGACTGCTTTAGTGGGAACTTTGTTTAATAAATAGGCAGTGACTTCTAAAGCATATCCCCATAGGAAGATAGGAAGATCAGTGAACCTCATCATGGATCTCACCATATACAATAAAGTTTGATTTCTCTTTTCTGAAACGCCATTGTGTTGTGGTGTTCCAGGAGAAGACCATTGAGACAAGATTCCATCTTGCCTTAGATAATCAACAAAATCATCACTAAGATACTCACCGCCATGGTCAGATCTTAATACTTTAATCCTCTTACTAGTTTGTTTTTTAACTTCACTACGAAATCTTTTGAACATTTCAAATGATTCAGATTTGTGTTTCATAAAATATACAAATCCATAACTTGACATATCATCGGTGAAGGTGATAAAAATAAGAATATCCACCTTTAGCTTGAACTTTTATAAGCCCACATACATCAATATGTTTAAGTCCTAAAATTTCGATAGCTCTCTCTCCAGTTCCAGTAAAAGGAGATTTGGTTATTTTGCCTTTAAGACAAGATTTACAAGTTTCATACGATTTATAATCATATTGACCAAGGCATCCTTCCTTGTGCAACTTGTTTACTCTTTTCTCACCAATATAACTAAGTCTACAATGCCAAAGGTAAGTTTGATTTGCATGATTATCTCTCTTCCTTTTTTGATTAGAAACATTCATAATTGTATAAACAACTATTTCAGGTAAGACATAAATACCGTATTGTAAATCACCACTTACATATAATTCATCACCATGAAATATATTACATTGGTTATTCTTAAATATTGTACGAAATCCACACTTGTCTAATGATGAAATGGAAACAATATTCAAAATAAATTTAGGGACATAATAACAATCTTCTAATAATAAAGTGTTTCCTATAGGCATAACAAGAGAAATAGTTCCTACAGCTAGGGCAGCAACACTTGCTCCATTCCCAACTTGTAGCTTAACTTCTCCCTTCTTCAATCTCTTACTGATCCTTAAATCCTGCAACATAATGCAGATGTTAAAGCTACTACCAGTATCTAATACCCATTTAGTAGAATCAATAGTAGTTAAAGAAATCATAAAAATATTTTTCATAAATGTCCCACCTTGTTTCTTGCCTTTCAAAGTAGCCAAATACGCTGGGCAGTTCCTCTTCCAGTGTCCCTTCTTTGTACAGAAGAAACATTCAGCATCCTTTTGGTCAACTTTCTTCTCCTTATCCTTGGATTTGTTCCAAACACCCTTGGGTGCAAGATGATTTTTCTTGGGCTTCTTCTTGCCTTTCCACTCACGCTTAGAAGAGTTTCCAACCAGGTTCGTAGACCCTAACACTTTCAACTTCTTAGACGATGCTACTTGATTTTCATAATTAATCAACAAGTTGAGCATTTCATGAAGATTATAGTCCATCTTATTTATGTTAAAGTTAATAATGATCGGTAAAAAAATATCAGTAAGTGACAGTAAGATCAAATCTTGTGACAACTCCTTCCCGGGTGAACTCCCTAACTTCTCAAGTTGTTCTATAAGATCAATCATCTTAAGAACTTGGGGTCCCACAAGAGATTTGGGCTTCAGTTTAGACTTGAACAGGGAGTTAGATAACTGGTATCTAGCAGTCCTACTTTGTGACCCATACATCTTCTTAAGATGCTCAGTGATCTGTGGAGGATTCATACCTTCGTACTGCCATTGGAGTTCAGAACTCATTGACGCTAGAATAATACACTTGGCATTAGTACTTTATTCATTGTACTTAAAATATGCATCTAATGCATTAGCATCATCAATTCCCTCAGGAGGCGCTTCCTTCATGGGTTTATTGATCACATCGATAAGTTTTTCATGCATGAGAATAATTCTCAGATTGCGGTACCAATCATCAAAATTGTTACCCGCTAGCTTGTTAGCATTAAGAATGCTTCATAGTGATATAATAGACATTTTGAGAAATCTAATAAAAAGAAAACATTAAAATAAGAATACAATCATATATCATTAAGACATGGACTTTTATCTAAAAGATATAAAATCTTTAAAACATGAATGAGCCCCTTGGTTATCAAGTCGTTACTCATGCATAATTAAAGAGTGATAAATTTCCTATTTTATCATATAAAATTTATAATAGGTTCAATACTATATAGTCCTTGGTTATCAGGTCATTCCTATTAGTATAGTTTAATTTATCCACCCAAGTGATGAAGAATTAATTAATATTATACTTTCTAGGTAGTCTAGGCCAAAAGTATAAAATTAAGTAATTTTTCCTCACGCATTCATCATATGCAATAGAAAATATTATTTATCCCTGAACTACAAGTTATTTAGTTATCAGGTCATTTCTTGTAACCAAAAATAAATATTATTATCTACTTGGGTGGAAAATCCTTTTTGATAAAATATCATATATTATATCAAATAAACTCAATAATTTTAAAGGGTCAAGATTTGATGTTATTAAAACAATTTTAATAACATTAGTGATCATATCACATTTTTAGACAACATTCGTACAAGAAACTTGTAGTGTAACAAACATTTATCGATCTAATTTCATAAACAGATAAATAGTTGGACTATGTAGGAATGCATGCCGTGATAGCATAAGGAAAAACCAAATAAGGCTAAACCCAAATGAAGAGAAGGAACGGCTCACGGCTGGTGCTGTTGACCAGAACCAGATGATCTCAATTCCAACGTTTGGAGCAAGTGAAAAAAAAAAAGTCTTCTTACTCTCTTCTCTTCGTAAGGTTTTTCACTAAGAAGTCATATGCATGTACCTATTACATGCAAGTTACGACTACAAGATTCATGTGGACAGAACTTTAAGTGGGACAATTAAAAAAAAAAAGCTTAAAAGACCAACTTCTTCTTCTTAAACGTACAACATCTGTTAAAAGCCTTTAATGATTTTTCCATGAAAAAACAAAATCTGTCAAAAGTTTTTAACCAAAACCTTTTTAAAAACTTCCATTAAACCATGCGTACAACATCTATTAAAAGCCTTTAATGATTTTTCCATGAAAAAACATCTGTCAAAAGTCTTCAATGAGTTTTCATTTTCTGTGAAACCAATTTCACAATGAATGTCAAAAGCTTTTAACCAAAAGCTTTTAAACAACAATTTTGTATTAAACCACGCGTACAACATCTGAAAATGCATTTAATGAGTTTTCATTTTCTATGAAACCAATTTCACTGTGAAGCCAAGATGATCTCATACATGTTAAATAAACAACTTCCATGTGTTAAAAACAAGTAACACAATAAAATACGCAAATTATAACATTGGCATTTTTTTAAGTATGATGTGAACGCATCTGTCTAGGATCACATACACAATGGAAGAAAAAATATTGTTGCAATCCTAAATTTATTTATTGCATTTAATATCATACTCATAGCCAGAACTGGTAAATAACAAATACCTGAAATTTATGAGGATTAATCGACATTAAACTTCAAAAATACGAAGTCTTTATGCACTTCACATCGAGAAATATGTCCCACTTTCAACACTTGTTATGGCTATGATTAAATTTGAAGAACTCTTTCTTTAAGAATAAAGAAAACAATTTTCTTTACTTTTCTCTTGTTAATATAAACATACAAAAAGGAGAGTATGTATTATATACTCTTCTTTCTTTTGTAAATGTTTTCACGTTTTTTTTATAACTTGAAAAAACCAACACCAACGGTACCTTTCGTTTTGGTTTTAAAATGTAAAACCAAAACAAAACCACCAATGGACAAAATGCATTTTACCATCTGATGCCCTTTTTAAAAATAATTATTATTTATAAAATGAATAGTTTATCTTATTCATTTATTTTGTAAAAGAAAATTTTCAATATTAATTATATTTTCTGTGCTAGCAAAAAATATAATAATATGTCATTTAGATTATTTAATAAATTATCTCATAATAAATTAAATAATCATAAACAAGAAATATTATATTCGTAAGGATGTGACCACATAGGTTCATCACTAAGCTGATAGT
The DNA here is from genome assembly GCA_025629825.1 of Erythroxylum guanchezii. NCBI lineage: Eukaryota > Viridiplantae > Streptophyta > Magnoliopsida > Malpighiales > Erythroxylaceae > Erythroxylum > Erythroxylum guanchezii. The sequence continues at coordinate 37,321,105 of JAOTAX010000002.1, forward strand.
AATTAATCAAAATAATTACTAATTAAGGTTGACATCTAACAACACTCCTCAATGACCAGATAGAGTGAAGTAACAACCTTACAAAGACGGAACCTGGTTAAGGATAATGTATTATTACCTTACATCATTAAAACTCTCGATTATCATAAGGTATGGTTTAACTGTCAAACCCTATTAGATAACTAACTATGTTACATGTCGATCATTAATGATTGGTGAATGACTTAAGAAACTCTTTTTTCTCACTCATTTAATCGCCCTGGTCAGGGTCTTGAAACAATCATTAAGATTAATGATAATATAGAGCTTAAACTCATTACCTAGAGTCGATAGATCCCATCTTGACTCACCACTAATCAGATAGATACTTAATTATATCCAATAATCATTCAACTAGCATTTTTACACATTAGGTATCCGACATCAAAACATAATAAGTGACCTATTAAGTACTATGATGATCTCAGGTCAAGAGAAAAATATATATTTAAATCCTTATGAGAATAACCCACTTGACAGTTCATAGGTAATATTAACCATTGGGAATTCTCAGTTTAGTCAGTTTAATGATCATATCTCTATATGCATCATCTATATATGTAACTTAGCAAATGAGATCTACTAATATCCGTCCAATAGATACTATTACATACATATTGATCTAACCGGATCATTAAAGTCCTTATTTGATGATCCTATGATCAAGAACACTTTTAGATTAAACCCTAAAGACTTAGACTCTCATTATCATAATCTTCATTATGATGACAAGTATATAAATTTAATCAATATCATATTAGAATAAAAAACAATAAACATAATATGATAATATAATCATTTGTCATGTTATTAAACAAAGTTAATAATCACAAAACAAAAAATGTTCAATCTATTACATAACGATTGAGTCATGGGCATAATTCCAACAAATTCTTCAACCAACCTCTTTCAAATACCCAAGTCCAAAATCAACCTTATCAACCATTAAACCTACACCATAACACCATCATTGTCGCTTTCCTTCATATAACCCACCATTCCACCTCAATTCTTAACCCAATTTAACTATTTAACACCTTAAATGTCAAATTTGTAAAAAGTTTGGTCATATAGTTGCTGCCTGTTGATTTCGATATCTAATCTCTAAACAATTCCTTACACCCTTCTCAAAATTCGACCATAATTCAAACTGCATTTTCTACTTTGCATATTCCATCCACTACCACCCCATCCAACTATCCTCCCAATGAACTTTCATAATGGATTCCATATATTGCAGCTTCTTCCCACATGATACCCAATACTCATCTTATTAACTTCGTCCAACCATATCACAATACTTACCAAGTAAAACTTTCTCCTTTTCATCTAAGGGCTCCTTAACAATTCCTACAAATCACATACCTTTACAATTATGTAATATTCTCATTATTCCCTAATTTATTGCAAATTTACTTTTTTGTTGCACAATTTGTTAAAGATAATTTCTATCTAATTGAATTTATCCTCCTGGTTATATTGTGAAAGCCCTTCAACCAAGATTTCATTCTTTGTTGGATGCATCTACAATAACCTAAAATTCTTGTTCTTAAAAATATATTAAAGTAAAATTAACTTATACATAAAAGTTTAATTATTTAATTATTTATGTTAATAAAATATGTAAATATTATATAAGATACTAAAATAAAATAAAATATATTTTATTTATAAAATAATTTATCTTTAAGTTTTATATAATATGTAATTATTAACTATTAACAACTAAGCAAGTTTTTGTTTTTATTTGAAAAATAAAAAAAAGAAACAAAAACTAGAAACTATAATAGAAATAGAAGTAAATCCAACGAAGATCTTCGCCATAAGGTCCATAACAATAGAGAATATATTTTTCTATTAAAATAAGAATTAAATTATTCTAATGAATATTTTTTGAAAGAAGAGAGTGTGCAGAGAGAGAGAGAGTGCGTAGCCTATAACTCTTTTATTAACAATTATATTTTTATCCTATCATTGAAAAATGGTTACTTTCTTTTTGCTCATCCCCTTAACCAAGATTCTTTCCTTTTTAGGGAATTAAAGTAAGTCAATCCCCTCTTTTTTTCCCCTCTTTTTACCTTTTTATTAGCGTTCTCACCTAAGCAGCCTCGTCATCATGTCAATCTTATTTTAGCACTTATCCTTTATATAATCTTTCTCTTGTCCCTAGCCTTTATGGTAGTGTCTTTTGTCTAGATTCCTTCATAATGTTATCTTCTCCTCCATCCAACGCCATCATTTCCTTCTTTATCTCTTATTAAGAGAACTTATAGTTAGGCGGTGGAAGAAACCTCAAAGAAGCTGACCTTCTTCTAACCTACTATTGGAGATGATAATGGTGTTAGTACAAGAATTTGCACTCCTACAGAGGTCTTAAAACAAGGAACAAAAAAATGGATAGCACTTTGGTTGGCTTCTTTTCTAATTAAAAAATTAGCTTTTCCTAAAATGCTTAATGAGCTTTTAACAACTGAGGGAGTTGTTGGTTTGTATAGGGGAATGGTAATAAGAATGAGAATGAATATAGTGAGGAATGGAAATGGATATTATCATTATAATTATGATGGTTGGTTAAGAGGAAGGAAT
>JAOTAX010000002.1:37323829-37364260 GCA_025629825.1 Erythroxylum guanchezii
TTATGATCTTTATTATAAAATTGTTATAAATTTATGATCTTTATTATAAAATTGTGATTATAACAAAGTAATGAATCCCATTCCTCTCCTATTTGAGGGGAATGGAGCATTACCTTAAACTTAGGAATGAAAACATTACCTATTCAATGATATCATCCTACCAAACAATACTTTTCATTCCATACCCATACCTATTTTTTCAAACCCCCAAAACAAGCACACCCTGAATAAAATATGGTCTTGAAGTTGTACTTATCAACAAGGATATACTATTCCTCTTTAAGCTTACCGGTGAACATTATGGTCAAGATGGGCTTTGATTTATCTTTGGCAAACGTTTATTCTTAGTCAAATGGAGAGGTAGCTTGGACCTCAAAGGCATCAAAATAAAGCATCTACCATTATGGGTAAGATTTCATAAACTTCTATTAGAATATTGGACAAAGTAAATATTAAGTTACATTTTCATCTCTGTAGGAAAGCCTTTACGTTTAGATGAAAATACAGCTAAGTTGAAGAGAGTTGGGTATGCAAGAATATGCATAGAAGTGGAATCCCAAGCCTCATTCCCAAAGAAGCTTTTAATAATGAGACTTGACAAGAATGAGGTGTTGATGGAATACTGTATAATGGTAAGTTATTAATGGAAGCCCCCTTCATTAAATGATAAAAAGGTATAGAAGGAGATAAGTACGAAGGTGGAACTAGGTCATTTAAAAAAACATCAAGAACAAATTGAGGTTGGCACACATTTCCCATATGGGAATCAATAAATATTTAAGAAAGGCTCAAATTCTGTTAGCACATTACCTTTCCCAAAAGATAACACTAGTATTAGCACAACCATTAGAGAGGAGTTACCTATAGGCTTAAAAAATGTACTTGAGAGTCTAGAGGAAATAATAAGTATTGACTGATGATAGTAGCATTAGATTGGACTTTGCCTTTTTAACTATGTGATGCTAATGATTTTGTTAATGGAGTAGTGTTTGAATAGTGTAAAGATAATTGCATTCAACCTATATACTATATAAGTAAAACCTTGATGGATGCTTAAGATAACTATACAAGTAGTGGAAGGGACTTAATGGCAATATTTTTTTGCATTTGATAAATTTTGTTCATAACTTATTATGTCTAAAATCGTAGTTTATAATAATCACTAAGCACTTTGACATCTTTTGAGAAAAAGATAATGCTAAACCAAGGCTTATTAGATAGATTTTATTATTGTATGAGTTAATCTTAAGATCAAGGGTAAGAAAGAAGTGGAGAACCTGGCAATATACCACCTTTCCCAACTTAAGAACCTCCCAATAGGGAAGCATGTAGAAGAAGATATAAGTTGTTCTTTTCTTAATGAATAGCTCTATATGCTTGATGTATCTAACCTAGATACACCTTTGTTTGCTGACTTTGCTAATTACTTAGTTAGTTTGGTTTTTCCAAAGAGGGTGAAGTATCAACATAATAAAAGATTCTTCTTTAAGTTAAGGAATTAGCTATAGGAGGACCTGTAACTATTTCATTTTTTGTAGATTAGATAATTAAAATATGTGTAATATATCCTGAGACAATCATCATCTTAGAGCACTGCCATAAAGGAAAAGTTAAAGGCTATTATCGTGCTAATTGAATGGTGAGAAAATTTTTGGAAGAAGGTTTTTATTGCCCTACATTGTTTAAGGATGCCCAAAGTTAAATGAAGTATTATGATACTTGTTTATGGACAAGTAATATATCTCGCAAGGATGGGATTCCTTAAAATAGTATTAATGTTTGTGAAGTGTATGATATACGGGGCATTGAGTTCATAACTCCATTTCTTGCATCTTTTAGTAGCAAATATGTCCTAGCTATAGTTGATTATGTCTTAAAATGGGTTGATCCTTAAGCTTTGCCTATTAATGATGCCAAGGTAGTTGTTGAATTCCTAAAAATAGTTAATTACATGATTTGGTACCTCTACTACTATAATTTGTGATATAGCCACACACTTTTGTAATCATCAATTTAAAACAGTGCTCTAATAGTTTAGTGTTACAAATAACGTGGCTACCTCTTATCACCTGGCTACCTCTTATCACCCTCAAAATAGAGGTGAAGTGGAAGTGACTAATAAGAAACTAAAAAGGATCTTAGAAATGACTATAGAGCATTTTAGGAAAGATTTGTTTATATGATTAGATAATGCTCTATAGGCTTATAGTACTGCTAATAGAACATTAATTGACACCATACTATATACGTTAGTTTATAAGAAATCTTTCCATCTATCATTGGAACTTGAGAAAAATTCATTTGGGCTATAAAGTTTATTAACGTTGATTTAAAAAATGCAGGTGTTGAAATTTTATTCCATATTAAAGAGCTAAATGAGTGGTACAACATGGCTTATGAAAATTCAAGGATATACAAGGAAAAGGAAAAGAAGTGGTACAAACAAAACCTTAAGCATCCTAAGGAGTTTAAACTGGGGGATCTAGTCTTAATACTTAAGATATATATGTAACTAAGTCTTCCCAAATAAAGGTGAAAACATTACTCGGCAAGATGCAAATGGAGCCAAATTTTCCCATATAAATTTTAAGAAAACACTCATCAATATATATGTGTATTCAAAGTCAACATACATTAAATAAATTTATACTTAGAAGTTGATTCCATAGACTGGAGCAAGATGCTTATGATCTCTATAATCCCAATTTCAATTAAAAAATTTAAGCAAAAAGTCTAGCTAAATGGCTTATAACAAAACACTTATTAAAAGGCAACCCAACATTCTAAATTTCTTAATTTTACTTTTGATTTGATTAGTTTAGATCTCTTTGTTTCTTTTTATTATTTATGCTTTTATTTTAAGTCTAAATGGTTGCTAAACTCAGGGATTAAGCTAGAAGTTGATGGTGATTTCTTATTTTCTCATGTTATTCTACTTATACTTGATGTCATTCAAGTTTTGTAAGTTTATAAGTAAATATGGAACCTGACAGCCTACTGTGTAAGTCCATTTTCAATTTCCTAAAAAAGCTAAAGGAAATTAAAAAAAAACATAAGGAAGAATATGGGATCATGTAATTCTCATGTTTTATAACACATCAACTTGTCCCCAACATGTTAACCTATGTTAATTCATATTTAAGAATCTAAGAGTAGTAGATTTAAACATAAGAAAAATACAAGACCGTGTTCCTAAGCAACCTAGTGTGTCCTTTCTATGCCTTCTTCGGTGTTAGATCTTACAAAGTTTTAGATAAGAAGCTGTGAGCACCCTTTTTTTAACAAGGTTATAATAGTACTATATTACTACTTTAAGAACACCCTCTATATCTCATCTCATGTTTTTTTTTTCATATTATAGGATATAAAAAATGTCTGAGAAACCGAGAGTAACCTAATATAACATAGTCAGAACACATTACCACATACTCACCATATTAGGGAACACCCTTAAATGTTTACGTTCATGCTCACACTTTTGAAGAAGCAGTAAAAAACATAGATAAACATGAAGTGCAACATGCTACCGTATATCTATTGTGTTTCACATTAAATTCTTAGAGTGTGAACACGCCCTAAACATACCCCATGTTCAATACCAGAGACAATTTTCATCAATCAATAAGCATTATATGTGCACTTTATTATCCCCATGTTAACAAAACTGCACCATTACATACCTATGGCCTTTTAATCTAATAATACTAGCAATTGTCTATGATATGTCAGGGAAGTACGCGTCTTACTTTTATTTCTCTCCTATTGTTTGTTTACTTTCATTACCTTTGCATAATATGTACATTAATGAAAACACACATCTTAAGAATGAGGGCAGAACTAATTATATTTTGGATACCCAAACTTATTAATTTCATGATGAATTTTTCAATAGGGAGCAATTATTGGAGTTTATTTTCACTTTGATAGCATGTTGATTTGGATAATCCATTATAAGCTTAATTAGCTTTCTGATTTAAATTTTTAGGCAAATAGTCTTGAGTTTTTATGACTAGGTTTAATTTATTTAGCTTTATGAATTTAGAGAATGGATATTTGATTTGCATCGTAATACTTTTTTATAACTTGTATATGCATGAGTGAATGTGACATCTTTTAAGCATTTTCATTATATGCATATATATAAAGCGAGAAAATTGTGAATAATTAGGAATTGAATAATTTCACTTTACTAGCTTTATACTAAGAAAAAAAATTAAAGTTAAAGAGTGGTGCTAGTACCTATTTAAGATCGTAACTTGGTTGAGTAATTGAGAGTATTATGATAAGGTGTTTCCCATTTTTAACACCTTTTTCAATAGTGTGGCTTAACATAAGCACTATAGATCAGGAAATAACTTTAGCTTATGTGGTTGATAAACTCACAACTGGTTTTTTTTTATGACCAAGATTTAACTTGTATAAAAAACATAAGTTAATATACTTTTTTGGTCTTCCAAATGTCCAACATAATCACTATCAATTTAAGCAATAAGTTTATCATCTCCTGCCTTCTTATAGAAAATTCCAACTTCAATTATTCCCCTTAAATATCGAACACTTTTCCAATTTTATATGACGCTCAATAGGATTCACCATATACATATTAATAAGACTTACACAAACACAAATCTAGCCAAGTAACTGCAAAGTATATGAGACTACACACAATTTATTTAAAATAAGCCTTGTCCACTTAACTCCCTCTTCATATTTAATAAGCTTAAATTTAAGAAAAATTATATTATATACCAAATTACTTTGACCCAATATAAACCTTCATAACACTTACAAATCATACTTCTTTTTTTTAATGATCTTTGCGCGACTCTAATTCCTCTCATCTTACTAAGACTAGTCATGTTAAACTTATGGTTTGTTAAATTTTTTAACATTATAAACATCAATTCATCATTTCGAATAAAAAAAATCATAAACATATGAACTTATAATTAACATATTGCTTGCCTTGATGAACAAAGTATGCTCATAGTCATAATTCTTTAATCCTTCCTTTATAGAATAAGCTTCTTTTTAGTTGTGCCAAGTATATGTTGCTTACTTAAGCATAAAAAGTTCCTTCTTCAACTTATAATTTTTTTTCTTCATTTCCTTTTTGGAGATAACCATAAGTTTGTTCTACAAAAACATTTTCTTTTAATTCACTATATGAAAATATAGTCTAACTAGAAGATAGGCCATCCTTTTTTGACTTTAAATACCAAAACTAAGTGAACTTTCTCTATTCGCACCATATAAGTAAATACTTATATGTAATCTATCTTATACTACTCAGCATATCCCTTTATCTTTATTAGAAGCATAGCCTTATACTTATTTACTTCTCCACTTTCATTAAATTTAGTCTCATAAATCCACTTTATTTTAACCTTTTTCCTCCTTTAAGTAATTCGATTAATGCCTAAGTTCCATTTTTTCTATTGCTTCAATTTTAATGTCCATAGTTCTCGTCCATTTCTTACTTTTCACAACATCTTTATAGTCAGTAGATGCAAATGTGAACAAATAATTTGTACCTTCTTTATAAATTCCTTCTCATGTTTCATAGTCTTCCATTCAATCTGATAATCTCATATTCCTCCATTTATTTAAATGAGAAAAACCATCTTTAATCAAAGAATTGCTAGAAAAAATCTCTTATGATTCTTCGGTATCGAGATCAAATTATATCATTTCTTAAATTGCTTCCTTCTCATTATCACGATATTCCATATCACAAAAGATAGCAGCTTTATACTTCTTATGCCACTCTTAATTTTTTTCTTCTTCAAATGCTATATCCTTATTGATTATTATCCTTAGTGAAATTGGATGACAAAGTTTATAAGCCTTTGATTGCTCATTAATTTTAGGTAGGAAACACTGCAAACTCTTATCGTCCAACTTGGTTCTTATATTTTCAGGACATTGATATAAGAAACATAACCAAAAGCTCTGAAATAGTCAACTGAAGAATTGACTTTGTGTATTTTGGGATCCTATTTTTTGCTGTTAGTTTTAGACTTTTATTCAAAATATACACTACCAAGTTAATTGCTTCTAGGGATGAAGAAAAAACCTAAGCTTAACCTAACCCAACCTAGCTTAGTACAAGGTCAATGGACTCAACAAGAGTTTATTGAGTTTCATTAGGACTAGATTCAAGTTTGGACGTGAGGTTCACAACCCAAGCCGACTTAACGTATGAACCTCTTATAATCATAAAATGATGTTTGTGTCTCTTATAATCATAAAATGATGTCATTTTATGTATTAATGAATGAAATACATGATAAGGGTTATTAGGGTCCTCTATTTTATGTACCACACCTTACTTTCTTTAGTCTCCCTCTATCTTCTCAGTCTCTATGCATCTATCTCTTCCCCCGGTCACTATTGCCTGCTGCCTCATCTATCATTACTTATACATCCTAGTATCTCTCTTTTCTTGGAAGCAAGATTGTATGTATTGTCTCTTAAGATTATTGTTTATATTCTCTTTGAGATTCATGGAACAAGTTCCTACACTCAGTTGGTATTTTTGGAAGTTTTATTTTGTAGTGTCTTCAAAGGCCTTATTCTTTGGAAATAACTCATTTGATTTGATTACCTTAGGGTGTTTTCACCATTTAGAGTTACATAATCTTTAACTCTAGTCTAAATATGAATTGAAAACTTTCTTCTTTTCACTTATGGTTCATGGTTTAAAAGATTGTTATATCTATACAACGAAAAGGTTAATATACCTCCATTGAAATCCTTCTCTTATTTGTGTTTCTAGGGAAAATAATTAAGCTTTCAAGCTTGGGCTAGCCTGAGCCTAGGAAAATTTTATTAGGCCAAGTTCAGGCCATATGTGGTCAAGCCTGAACTAGTCTATTGTCGTGCTTACCTAATTTAACATAAAGTTTGGGAATTTTCATTTTGGAAAGCATAATATAAACTAAGTACATAATGGTTCAATTTTTGTGTTCTTTGACTCTATTATGTTTTGGTTTGTATGCAATTGCTAGTTATCTTCATATACAATTTACATTACATAAAGTTCTAATTTCTTTCTTCAATCAATGTGTAAGCCTTTAAGAAGTAAATTTATTTCTTTTTCAACATAAAGAGACTTGTCTTTGACATTTATAAAGAGCAAAATGAGGCAAATCCTTTTAGCTTTCTTTTTTTCTTTACATTTTCTTCATTTGATTTTTTTTAGTTGTTCTTTTAATCTTAATGTTAAGAATTAATGCAATCTAATATTAGATTCTTCAATTGTGTCATAATGAGGGGCATACGGTAGCCTATTTAATAATAAAAATATGCTTTTAAAGTTTACGTATTTATATATTGTCGATTTATTAAGACCTTTTTTTAATTTTGTCCAAGGCCTATAAAACCTTAGGAACGACCCTAATTATAGTTATCCTTAAAAATAATCAGATACCTCTTTTTTCTATTAGAGATATGCTTGATTAGCCTATAACATTAGCATGATCTAATTTAATTAAGGAGACTTTATCAATGGCAAGTCGTCCACCATCCTTCATATCTATAATCCCAAAATTACATCACTTTCTCATGATGAAACACCTTACCCTTTCTATGCTGAAACTGCCTGTCTAACCCTTTTTCTCATAGCTACTCAATACTCATCAAATTATTAACTCATGCGATGATCTGTATGTTTCCATTTACTTTCAACCTTACGATACCCTTCCTCTTGACGATCATGCCGAAGTCGTTGTCTAACTTCATTGAATCTTTGAACTTGTCATCAAAATCCACAACTACTCATTCTTACTACACATATGATTGAGTCAAAAAGTCACATATCTTATTCATTGGCCTTATTGGTTTTGACAGAGGTGATTTCATTTGAGGTTATAGTGTCATACAGTAGAATGTCCGCCATTTTCAGTAGGTCCATCTCACTTATTATGTATTCTCTATTAGCTGGTCTTCTCTGTCGCATGCCCACATTCTCATTCTAATCCTACCTCACGTGGCCCTACCCAACTAATTGCATTCTATAATACAATGAATACAATGGTTACACGTATCCGTAGCCTTTTATACCGTAACTGGGAGGTTTCTTTTCAGTATATCTTGCAAGAGGGGAATCAGTGTGTCAATAGGTTGGCGGCGTGTGCAGTTTTCTTAAATCCAGGCCTGCACATTCTCTGGAAACCTCCGACCGTCGTCCAAGAGCTTCTTCACCGAGACGCAAACGGAGTCTTGTACTCCCGACATACGTGCTAGTCTGTTTTGTAAACTTCCCTTCGTATTAAAAAAAAAAATTAGGTTTACCAATTCTGTGAAGACCGTAGGAAATAAAAATTATAATAAAGAATGAAAAAAAATATAGACAGGAGGACGACAATTGGCTCAGATCTAATCTTCATCATACCGCAACTTTTCATCAGGCTGCGTGGTCTACCATTTTTGGTGTTGCTTGTTGGTTTCTTTGGCGTTGACGTAATCATAGCATTTTTGAAACGGATTTCACTTGGCCTACCGACAGCCCTCCTATAGTCTTGGACTACACGCGTTAGATCATACGTGCCAGTGAACTGGAAAATCGGGTTTTCCCGAGTCAGGGGCCTCCAGTGGGTGCGATAATAGGCTGAAATAAACCCAGGGACGATTGGGTCAAACTCAATACGGATGGTGCAATCAATCTGAGGTCTCATCTTGCTACAACTGGAGGCCTTATCAGAAACTGTCAGGGTTACTGGTGTGTAGGTTTCTTTCAAAATATAGGGCTAGGAGATCCTTTAAAGGCCGAACTGTATGGTGTGTATTCCGGGCTCCAATTGGCGTGAGATTGAGGCTACCGCCGCATCATTGTTGAATTGGATTCGCTTGAGGTCATTAATATTCTGTCTTTCTCCCGAAATGATCTGATTGAAATTTCTTTTTTGGTGACAGGAATTCGGGAGCTGCTAGATTGAGAATGGGAAGTGCAACTAGAGCATACATATCGTGAAGGGAATCAATGTGCGGATCACTTGGTGCATTTAGCTTTTGGCGCAGCACAGGGTTGACATATCTTCTAGGAGCCTCCACGATCTATTTTAGATGCCCTTTACTGGAACCAGTAAGGCATCCTTTACCATAGACCCCTCCGTAGGGGCTTAGATTTTCCGCCTTAGGCACTTGCTGGTTTTTCTTTCTTTTACTTTGTAAATAAATAAATAAATAAATAAATATATACGAATAAAGTATTGTTTTAGAAAATATAAAAATATTATTATTTAATTATAATATATTATTAATTATCTTTTCTCATTCCTTTCTCCTCGTGCACAGCGGAGAGTAATGATTGTTGTTACGATAACGTATTAAGCGCATGCTTACTTACTAATCACCACATTACTACCCGAAAGATCAAGTGTTTGGGAGTCGAACACACCGGAGAGAGTGAAAGCGAGAGATCAGAAATCTCTCGACTTTTCCTTTCTCTTCTCTGTAATGGCCGATGAACCTTCTCTAACTCGCTGGTCTTTTCAGGTACTCTCTCTCTCTCTTTCTCGTTTCTGTGTGTTTGGTAAGAAAAGTGGGGAAGCGTTTGGAAAAGTTTATCAGCTTTTCTTTCTGGTTTTTGGACTGGTAGTTGATACTTGAAGGACATGCATATCGGTTGAATGTAGGTTAGATTATCTGCTACTGACTTTTGATCTTCGATCTGAAGGCATGTCAGAAGAATTGAGTTAGTTGAGTTGGAACATTGTCGTTTGAGTTACTGATGTGTGCTTTTAGGATTTTAAACTGTTCTATGATGCTAAGTTTGGAAGAAAGAAGGGGGCTGAGTCGCAAAACGGCGTAACCGCTGCTGATAACTCGCACTCCAGTGGTAGTTCTTCTTCTGAAAGTTCCGTATCCAGCGGAAATGGTCATGTTAAAGATAGTTCGGAATTGGCTATCTACGAACAGTACAGAAATCAGGTGAATTTTTTTATTAATTTGGTCTTTACACTGATTTATTACATTTTCTGTGGTTTGCATGTGCTGTTAAATTGAGTCTTTGTGTTCTTTTCGGTTTTCAGGGGGGAAGCGATGTACAAACAAATGGAACTCTGTCCAATGGAGTTAGCGATAGGCCGTATGTTCATTGATTCCTTGACCCATTGGATTTCTTTCAGTTCATTTACTATATTGACTATCAAGTATGAGTTTATCTAAAATCAGCACTGGTTGATAAACTAAAGTGAACTTCAATTTCGACTGACAATTGTGGTCTATCTTGCGATGATTTTTGACCTGTGAATGAGGGAGAACAGTTCTTGAAATTACAGAACATCTTCCGTATGCTTTTTCTGAGCCCTTTGTATCCTTATTTCAGGCAGAAGTCTTTGCTCCCTGCTTTTGATTCTGCTGAAACACGTATATTGGCAGAGGGTTTATGCAGGTATTTTTACTACATTGATTTCATGCATAACAAGGAATATCTCTTCTTCACCAATTAGATTATGGCATTTTAATTGTTTACATATGTATCTTAATGACTTTAAAGTTACTAATACTAATTGATAAATCTTATACAGGGATATCATTCGTGGGAGTCCAGATGTGAAGTGGGAAAGCATAAAGGGACTAGAAAATGCCAAGCGCTTACTGAAAGAAGCAGTGGTCATGCCAATTAAATATCCCAAGTAAGTCTTTTGTGTGCTACCTCATTCTCATTGTTAGGGATCGTTGGTTATGTTAAAGATAAGACATGTTATTAGTTGATGAACAATATGTATTTACATTTCAAGTGAAGTTCAGGCTGTTGGCCACTATGCACATATATGCCTCTTCTCATTTCACCTTCTCGCATTATATGAAGTGCTCTATGTGCTCCAAGAAATGAGTTTCTGAACTTTCTAGTGCTAGACCATTGTTCTAACGAAGCTGTCGGACATTCACTAAAAGTTTTTCTCCCCTAGCCTTCCTTCAAAAGAACATTTTTGGAGGTATTAACTAATTTAAGATCTTAAAGACAAGAGAGATTGGAGGTTTGACGTTTCATGTTCTTAACATCTCTCAGGTAGTTTTTGCAGTGTTGTCGATACTCTGTTGTATTTGACTAATGTGCTAGCATGCTAGATAGTGTCATTATACTTAAGTATAATCTTGCATGAATGCTTAAGAAATTTCTTTTGAGGTAGATCTGTGATCTTCTTATTAAAATTTGTCCAAATTTTCGTTTCTTCCAGGTACTTTACTGGTCTTCTATCACCTTGGAAAGGCATTCTTTTGTTTGGTCCTCCTGGGACAGGAAAGGTTTGTGCAATTGGCATTAATCTATGTTTGAACGAGTTTGTTTTTCTTTCTGGTTTTCTTTGATGTGACTTTTCTAATCACATGAAAACAATCAAGTGATTCATAATGATGATTTCGGCTGTGGGATACCAATAGAATAAAATCAACTTAATTCTAAAATTTGATGTATTGGAATATTCGCTGCTGATAGTAACAAAAAAACAGAGCTTCTGGCAGTATACAATCATTACCCAACTCCAAGCATGGATGTTAATTAGGCATATCCTTTGATGGAATTGCAGTTTTCCTTCAAAATATAACCAAAAACATCAGCCTTAAGATTCAATTTTCTTCTTATTTTAGATTTTTATTTCTTCTGTTTCTTTGTTGATGTGTTAAGGGTAGTGGAACTGGTTTGCTGATAATGTTCGTCAGGTGACCAAGCACAATTATAATTAAGAGACTGATTGCTTGATACATCTTTCCCTGACTAGAAGTTGGCTTTTTTATGCCTGAACTTGTCTCCTGTTTCTGGTTCTGCTAAATTGTTCAGAGAGGTAATTTATTTGGTAATAAAAGATCTAGGGAAAAGGAAATTACGTGATCTTTTTCCGTGATCAAATAGAAAACGAACTGTTAGATGTCTTGAGAATGTGGAAAAGGCATCTCAATAACCATATTCTGTATTTGTTGTAAACGTATTAACAGAAAAGTTGTTGCACTGCCTCTAAATTTTTTCAACTTTTATCTAGATTGTTGCTTTCACTGTGGAATATTTTGTTTTGGACACATGTTATGTTACATGTCTGAGATGTAATGATTCATATTGGATACCCTTACTTTATCTGTAGTTGGCTTTCTTTCCTGTGGTTACTTGATAGTATAGTTCTGAATTAATAGAAAGTAACTTGATTTCAGGCTATGTGTGCTGAGTCTCTTCTTTAATGTTTCAGACAATGCTTGCGAAAGCTGTTGCTACGGAATGCAAAACAACATTTTTCAATATATCGGCATCTTCTGTAGTCAGCAAGTGGCGAGGTATTTTTTGGAGTGGCAACACTTTAGCTGATGCTATGTGAGCTTGTTTCTACACTTGGCTTTATGTACAATGCAAAGGGCGTATGAACAATTGTTGCTGATATATTAAGTATGACAAACTTTTACCATGTGAACATAATACTCCATCAACGTGCATTCACTTGATTTTGATCTTATAGTCAACCATGTTATCCGTTTTTACTCTTTCTATTCTTCACATGAAATTATGCTCAAGTGATTTGTAGCACTCATCAATTCTTTTGTATGTTGTTCTTTTTTCTGAAGTTCGTAATTTATGTGCTTTGTAAGATACGCCAGTGGCATCTTCATTATCTATTCATTATCTATCTTTGGAATATACTTAAATAAATATATAATCAATCAGATGTCATTTAAGATTTGTGTTTATGGTATCAATAGGAAATAAAGTAAGTCTTAGATAAAATTTCAAAAAAAAAAGTAAGTCTTAGATATCAATTGGAGACTTTTGTGGTGTATATGTTCGGATTAGTCACAACGTATGTATAAGGGATCATAGTTTCAAGTCTATACATTGTTACAGGTGATTCAGAGAAGTTAGTAAAGGTGTTGTTTGAGCTTGCCAGGCACCATGCACCTTCAACTATATTTTTGGATGAAATTGATGCAATCATTAGTCAACGTGGAGAAGCTCGAAGTGAGCATGAAGCAAGTAGGCGTTTAAAGACTGAGCTACTTATACAGGTGATATTTGTTCTATTAAAATGCATTTAATTAAATGTAGTTCTTCTTAGTTAGATGACAACATTGGATCACACATGCCCTCATTTTCAAATCCTGAACCATGAGACCTTGGTAGTATGACAATAGAATCATACATGATTTTCTTCTGCACATCTCGAAAACTGATCGCTTGAATTAGATTGCAGATGGATGGTTTGATGCGGACAGATGAGCTTGTATTTGTTTTGGCTGCAACAAACCTCCCCTGGGAATTGGATGCTGCAATGCTCCGGCGGCTTGAGAAACGAGTATCCTTTTTGCTATTACCATATAGTGATGAATTCTAGCAGCAAAGGTAACAATTCTTCCTTTCTTTTTCTGGTTGATAAACTAATCATGTATAAGTGGTAGTATGGTTGTTTATATATTCTTTACAGTTTGCTTCTTTTATCTTTGGTCAGTTCTTTGTAGGCAGTCTATTGCACTGCTATTGCCTTCCTCAGGGGCGACATGTTATGCATATTTAACCTTGTTAGGAGGGTAAGAATTTAAGTCTTATGTTGAATCTGCCCAAGGGCTTGTTACGATCTATATTGGAAATTGTGGCAACGGTACAACTGGGTTTTGGGGCTTGCACAATTTACTTGTTTTTTTATCTCATTGTTGTGAAGCTACTGTATGCTTTATTTCATCTGAAAAGTTAATATCACGTTTAGATCCATTTTGGCAACAGTACATTTTTGTGGCAACACTACAACTGGGTTGTGCGGCTTGCACAATTTACTTGTTTTTTTGTCTCATTGTTATGAAGCTACTGTATGCTTTATTTCATCTGAAAAGTTCCTATAACGTTAGATCCATTGTTTAGTTGGCATAATGTTCTTCTTTGACTAGTCAATTAGATCCTTGTACCTCTTCCGGAGCCAGAAGCAAGAAGATCAATGTTTGAGGAGCTCTTGCCATCACCACCTGGTGAAGAGGAGCTTCCATATGATGTGCTAGTGGATAGAACAGAAGGCTATTCAGGTTCAGATATTCGGTTGCTGTGCAAAGAGGCTGCCATGCAGCCTCTAAGGCGCATAATGACTCTTCTTGAAGATAAACAGGAGATGGTTCCTGACAATGGTGACTGAATTCCAACTTACATGAATCATTGTAGAATTTTGATGACTCGCCTAGTTGAAATGGAGAAAGCACGTTTTTAGTGCTAATCTTTCAACATGAAACCCAATTTTTGGTTGCAATTTGCACATACATATACATATAGATATAAAACGGTTGGATAGAATGGAAGTGCCAACTTCATCATTTGCATTTTCTAACATCTTCCTTGCATAAAAGCAATCTTTACACTCATATGCTTGCTCTCTGTTCTGCTATCAATCTTTAATAGTAATGAATAACTGGAGGTGACACTGTGTGTGCTTGCAGAGCTGCCAAAAGTTGGGCCCATTACGACTGTAGATATAGACATAGCATTAAGAAATACTAGGCCATCGGCGCATCTCCATGCTCATCGCTATGACAAGTTCAACGCTGATTATGGAAGTCAAGTACTGCAATGAAGGCATTCAACAGATGGCTTCGAGGTTTGCAACATGCATCATGTTCAGTAATATTTTGTACTATTTTCTGTTATAATATTATTTAAGCATGGTTTTCTTTTTTTAAAATTATTTATCTCCATTCTTGTAGCTTCAATTTAACTTTAGAGACCACCATAAAGGACCCTGTAATTTGTCTGGGAGTCGTAACTAGTTCAGGACATGGTTCTGTTTCAATCGCTATTGCTATTTATTTTACAATCCATTCCACACCAAATTCGGAACACACTCAAAACTTGTAAAGCCAGAAACTCTCCTTTATACATCCATTATGGCACTTAGTTGCTGCATCGTTGGAAATTCTGCAGTGTATCCGGACCATCTCATCTCACTGCAATCCTGGACGGATATTAGTGGAAGCCATCTTCGTCTAAGGGTTTGGTATTTACAAAAGGACGAGGTATGCAGATGTCTCGGTTGGATATCTTAATGGAGATGGAAAAATTAAGTTTTAGCAATAAGTTCAACTAAATTCCCCATGATCAAACATTGTGATGATGTTTTTCCCCCCCATCCCGATTTGGCATGGCTCCACTTGAAGTTCACGGGCTTAGCTTAAGTTGATCAATTTTAGGTCGTTCTTTTGCTAATTTTTTAATTTTGGACTAGGCTTGAGTTCAAGTTGTTTAGTATAATTTAGTTCGAACTTTGAATATATCAAGTAAAATGATATTTTTTTAGTAAAACAATATGATTTTCAAATTTTAAATATAATTAGATTTGGACTTGGAACACACCCAAATATAATGAACAAAAGTCCTAATAGAAGCTTACAACTCAAATTAGTTCGCATGATCACTTTGATATATCAAAAAGACTTGTTCATTCAAAATGAGACAATGAATGCTTAAATGAATGAAAATCACTTAAAAAATGTGTAAAAGGCACTCAAAAACTTCTTGATGTTAAAAATAATGAAAAAACATGTATTTGTATGGTTCAATGACCCTAACTAGCTGATGGATGGTTAGTGCAAAGCACTAATCGATCAGTATAGCACACTGTTCTAAAAATACATTAGGCAATATTACTACAAACTTATCATATTTTAAATTTGATAACTTTAACCTATATTGGTTAACCACAAACGTATATAGCTTAATCAATTCTTCTAAAAACATGCTCAAACTCAATTTCTTAATTATGATTTAAATACTTTCCAAAATGTTCCCTAAGATTAATAAACTTTTCTATCAAGATTAAAAGCTTCAATGTCTCTTGATGAACAAAAAGACTCGTACAATGAAATAATATAAATTGTTTATACATAGTGAACTTTTTAAAACATCAAATCAACTAAATGAGATTACAGTTAACATTATAAACTAAAGAATAACCTTGATTTTCCTTGGTCTTTACTTTATAAGCTGCAAGCTTCATATCTTCTTTTATCAACTTTACAAGCTATCAGTTTGCGTTTATGACTTTATCTTGTTCTCATATTCCTTTTTATCCAAATAATTACCCCATTAGCATTGCTTATGTTTTGTTATCATTAAAACATTGATCGGAACTTCCTTTAATTCAATATTGAACATGCATGAGAAAAATGTTTTAACTCTCGAACATGTTTATACCCCCTTATTAAACTAAAACAAAACACCAAATTTAAAAAACACAAGAGCATTAAGAAGCTTGTTTGAAAAGTTACTTACCCTTTGAAATAAGAATAAACACCTTGGCGTAGAGCTACTAAAACCACTCTTTAACTTCAACTTTTTTATTAGTATGAAGTTAGACTAAAATCATTTAATGCTTAATTATTCACTTTTTCTCATTTTCACTTTTATGCGGGATAATGAAAGTGCCCAAAAAGTGTCATATTTATCCAATGCATATGCAACATATACAAAAAATTATCATGATGTAAATCAAATATCCATTCTTCAAATTCAGGAAGTAAATTGAATTCAAATTAGTCATCAAAACTCATAGCTATTTGAAAAGAAATCAAAATCGTTGTAGATTATCTAGATCAATATGATGTCAAAGTAAAAAATAAGAAACTAAAAAATGCTAACTATTAAGATATTTATAATGAAGTTGATAAGTACCCATAAGTCATAAGAAGTCCTTCCCCCACGCTTAAGTTGCATTGTACATATCATGCAAAAGGTAATGAAAGTTAATAGAAAATTAAAGAACTAGCACTTCCCTAACATAATATAAGAGAATATATGCAAGTCTTTTCGAATTTTTTGCATAAATTAGTTTTCCATTAAAATTATATCTATCATATTCATGGAATCAAGTAAAATTAGAACAAAAATACAATAAATATATGATAATAGTAAATTTGTTAGTCCTAGGATAGGGAATCTGATGGAGGTACATACAGGAATACCTCTCACGAGTCAATCACATAATCCATAGAAATCTTATCAACCAAACCCCCAATGATGACTCTATGGCAACTGACTCCACATCTCTTTAATGCTCAATCTCTTATTTAGATGCTACAACTATAGGTTCGAGCCCTTGTTGACCTACTGCCACTGTCGAATCCTTGGTTTACCCCTCGGGATCTAGCTCCGCTGGTTCTAACTCTACATAAGGCTCTGCATGTGCAAGCTCGGATGGATGAACAAGTGGTAGGTGGATCTCAACACTTAAGAATTGTGGCAACCTCACTAGTGTATCTCCAATCTAGTGCATATAATGCTCCATATACGCTAAAGTGGGTAGCGGAGGTGTTGATGAGTTGGTCAATTCCCGGAGTGGTTTTGGTGCTCTCTCTTGCTCCTCACCCTCAACTGGCTCCCTCTATGCATGGACATCTCCACTACTTGTGGTGGTATGATGATTAGAGAAAAGTTACTATCCTTAGGCATCCACCCGAAACTCCACCATCCTCATTGGCGCCCTCAAGATGTCTATGGTAAGTGGGACGGGAGTCTAAGTAACTATCAACTTATATTTTTCAAACGAGCACTCCTAATCTCCTTTCCAATTGAGCTGTGTACCTACTGCTGATTGCTCCAAAGTTTAATCAATGCAAGTAAACCCAGATGTGCTAACTGAAAGTATAGCCCAAATATGTCCAAACTTAATGATGCATGCAAGGAAGATATAATAGGTCCTGAAGGGCATACGTACTTTCATTCTGAGCACACAAGGAGTGAACGAGCAGCTTATATATGAATTGAAGTGGATGCAGTTCTTTCCATCTTTTTGTGAGATAAAAGAACGTGAGGAGCAAGTGAAATAATGAATATCAAAGGGTTTAGTACATTTTGTCTTCATTGTTAATTCCCACATGCTTCCTCTTCAACCCGCATTCATTCATGTTGTAAACTAGCGAGACAAACACATATCTACATTTACTACGGGGGAATGGTTATTACTCCAATCCTTCCAACAACTCCCAAGCGAGTTCTGTAATCATTTCTTCTGCAGAACTAGTCCATAGAAGTGGTCCAACACTAGGAAACTTTGATTCAAAGTGGACTCGCTACGAGTTGAGGGTAAAAGGTAAGGTCGTGTCGATATGACTCAAGTCAGCTGACTCCATAGAACAAACTTTTAAGACAATATTTACTCCAACATTTGACTACTTTAGCTTTCTAACCGGGCCAAACTACCTGAATTAAATATCATTGCGTCCCTATTTGAGTCATAATATATATAAATCATCTTAAAAGTACCATATGTTTTAGTTAAAGAATTAAAAGATTTAGACTCCAAAATAATATTCTCACAATCTCGGCACGAAATTAGCATCCCCATTCAATAGATAAACACGAAATATTTAGAAACTATGGAGTGAAAATCCATGCAAACACACGGCTACGACTCTCTAAACTCCGAACGAATTTATGGATACCCCTTCAAAGGATCAGCTGTCTTCCCTGATCTTGCATCAGTCCATGCTTTTGCAATTGTCCTTTTCATCTCTTCATCTCCTTCCTCGTACATATTCTGCGATTTGGTCCCAACCAAAGAAGAATTTGAGATTTAAGTGAACTAGAAATACCTTCATCAAGCTAAAACTGTTGGTTCAGGGGCAACTCGAAATAAGACAAGATACAACTTACCTTCATCAAGTCCATAATTCCAGCCATTGGATCCCGTTCTTTATCCAGACTTGGCTTCAGCTGTAGGGCAAAGACAGAATTTAAAAAATTAGCTGTTTAATTTTTCATCTATATTCAAATAAGGGTATATGCTGAAACACCACAGTACCTTGTCCTCTTTGAAGTGCAGATCTGACCAATTCCCCTTGGAAGCTTTAGCCAAAGTGATGATAACCCTAGTAGGCTTCACCAGCACCTTACATTTCTCTGGTACAATCTCCTTGTTCAATTTGGGTACTGCACAACGGTAGTTCTTTCCTTGTACATCATGGAATTTGACATCAAATGAAATTGGTTTGAAATCTGCTTGAATTTTCTCCTGCTCCACACCCTCAAGAGAAACATATATCTGCCAGTAAAAATAGTTAAGGAACTCCATGAACAAAAAGTCTAGACAAATAATTGCATCTATGCAATCATTAAGTAGCTTCACAAAACAATTTATTGGTTCACCTTGACTTTGTCGTTATCTTGATCCCAGCTGAATGATGCCAGTGTAGAATAATTCAAACCAG
This sequence comes from Erythroxylum guanchezii, assembly GCA_025629825.1. NCBI lineage: Eukaryota > Viridiplantae > Streptophyta > Magnoliopsida > Malpighiales > Erythroxylaceae > Erythroxylum > Erythroxylum guanchezii. The sequence goes on from JAOTAX010000002.1 coordinate 37,342,994, forward strand.
GGGTTGAGGCCGACTTTGCTACAGTTGAAATTGGAGTTGGAAGTGAAGTTGCAGCAGGCTCTTTTGGAAACTGCATAAAGGAAGAGGGCAATTTAGTGCTGCAAACATGCGATAAGTATAAATTCTTGTTTGGTAACATAACCCAGCAATCATTCAACAAAGAATTACGAAAGAGCTGTACCGACTTAATTACACTTAGCCGAGACCCCAAATTAAAACTCAATGCCCATAAAGCAACGAAGGGTTGCTACTTGCTAGCTTATTATATGCTAAGTAAATAACTGTCTCCTAGAGTCCACCCGCTTAATCTTTGGCATAAGACAAAATCTCCAGTGCAAGTACTCAAAGAAGTTGGATCAAAACTCAACACTAGCATTTCATTTGAGGCACATCATTAGTCAGCATTCCATATATCCATTCATTGAGAAATCATGCGCTCAACCAACATCAAGCTGGTTTCATGATAGTGCCTCGTCGGCCGTTCTAGCCATACAAAGCACATGATTCTTATTCAATACTTAATTATCATAAAGAGACTTCCTTTCACTCTTCCTTTCACTTCCCCTCATAATTCATAAATGCTTCCTTCATGTTTAAAGCATGTGTAATCAAGTAAATCATAGTTTAATTTCTCGAACATTCACCCAATATTCCAAAATTCATTCCGTTTTTGTTTCCTGTTAGACACAACAAACAAAAGAAAAGAACAAAACACAAACAAACTCATGCCAAGAGCATATGAGCAACGCAAATGAAGCCCACAAGACAAGACAAGAAAAGGGGATTACCATCTTCTCCAAGTTGCGAATCTCGGAGGAGATAAAAGAGAGAACACGAGGCCGTTTGGCTAAGCCCTGCAACTGCCTCAGCTCCTCCAAATCAAGCGCCAATTCATCCGCCATTCTCTTTTCCGTACAAATGGGTCTAAGCAAGGATCAGATTTTGATTGACAGTAACTAATAGAAGACAACAGCACTCACTGTCACTTGTGGAAACTGCTAGAAAGAAGAAACGAATAAAAGACAGAGAGCAAGGGTTTTGGGTAGGAGACGAGAAGGTTCCAGTTCTTCCGGAGACTTTTTGGGCTTTTTAATAAGTAATGGGCCTAAGCCCATTGTCAAGTAATACGACTGCATAACAATCATCCACTCGTTTCGTTCGTTTGTTTGTTTGGAAAGAAGAAACGTATCGAGGTTCGTGGGAAAATGGCAGCAATAACGAGTGCGTTGATAGCGATAGCAGGAGTGGTACTTGGTTGGATCGCCATTGAGATTGCTTGCAAGCCTTGTCTCGAAAAAGGTCGTGAAGCCATTGATCGCTCCCTCAATCCCGATTACGATCCCGACGATCACCAACCCCCTGCCTCGGACATCCGAGCTCCGCTGCTTCCGTCGGATCTCTCCTCCTCCTCCGATGCATCTAAAGGCGTCTGACTTCCCGATGTCCGGTACTTACGACTCAATTGTCCGTTTGTTGTTGTCTTCTCAGGGGGCGTTGTTGCGATTACGATTGAGTTGTTATTAGATCGTCGAATTGATAATTTTCTTACGAACTCAAAATTCTCAGAATTATCAAATTTATTTATTTTAATTAATTTTGAATTATTTATTCTTAATTGTGATTATATATAATAAATTTTAAATAAAAATAATAGTACTAAATTATTTTAAATAATTTAATAAATTAATCTAATTTTAATAAAAACCTTAATTACGAAAATTTCGAATTTGCTTTTTCAATTTCATGGCCATTTCCATGCTGTTAGATACAATTACAATCACGATGACAATGAGCCGAGACAACTCACGAGGGTTGTGCCAAGTCGTCTTTATTCTTAACCAAGGTCTCGAATTCGAGTCTTGAGAATGGAGTCACTTTAAAATTTATGAGGGAGAGCTTCGCCGTCTCATAAAAGTTCTACTCGGCTCGAATTCGGACTAATCGATTGTCCCTGTGACACCAAATATCGGGTGACTTGATCAAAAAAAAGACAATGAGTTGAGATTAGTACGGGACTTAATTTTTCTACACAAAATGTAGGCCAAATCATGCAAAATGTAGACCAAATCATGCCTAAACTGGTCCGAAACTTAACTTTTTTATACAAAAATGATGTCATTTTGTTTTTAAAAATTAAGCTTTTGACAGACCTGAACCTACCCGTACCCCAAAGTTGACGAATATGATCAAAAAAGACAATCATGTTTGAAGAGAACATTCTACTCCTGTCGAAAATAAGATTGACTACGGATTCGAGCCATAACACATAGTTTCATCAAAGCGTATGATTTTTCAGATCTAAATAAAGCAAGTTATGCTGTTGCCCATCAAAAACAAAATGTGAGCTCTACTTCATAGACAAACATAACATAAAAGAGGAGATTACATACACCTTTGATTCCATCCAATCTATATGTTTTCTAAGACAATTTAGAAAAAAGAAAAATAAAAAGATTAAAACCATTTCCATCATCCTGACTTCAACTACTCTTGTGATACTCTCTTTCTGTTTTTTTTCTGTACTAACTCAGTCCATAATAAAGAGAAGTTGCAAAAACAGAGGCAAAAAAATGTTTTTTATACTTGCAGAGGTCTCTCAAGAAAATTTAACAACTAGACTTATGTACATCAATCTGATATAGGAAATGCTTAGCCCCTAGAAGAGGACTGAAGTTCCCTCATCATTTACAGTGTATGACAAATGGGTTTAAGCCAAGTAATTGTATATTTGCGGGTTGTTCTTGTCCCGCTCCAGGTACTCTCTGTCAATCAGGCTTTCTATCCTTTTCTTCAAATCAGCAGGCTTTATCGGGAACTTCAGCTATTCCATCAAAAGAAAAACAAATTTTCATCCATATGAGAATTTGAAAAGGTTTATGTATGTATTTTCATTCTTATCAAAAAGATCAAATTTCAAGCTATCTATTGACAAGATTTGATTTAGAATAACCCTTTTACGTGCTGGAAAAAAATAAGGTATAAATTACCTGTTGAAATAATTCAGTTATCAAAAGTGTGTGACTTAGCACTTTCCTCGTCTTCATTATCCGAACAATTGCAGCATCAACCTGCAAAAATAGTGCAAATATCACCAACATTTTATTTGCCCAGTTTACTGACTTTCTTAATCGCTGAACGAAGGATGATTGATTTTGGATAAAGACAATAGGGAGAACCTGATATTGTCGATCCTGAAATACCCTCTCAGTAGTGCTTGTATTTTCCTCTACAGTTTCCTTCATCTGGATGGCATTGACCTGCACAGCCAAATAGTGTTTAGGGCTCCAACATAAGATTGACAAAAAGTTTGACCAGTTCCAGACAAAGACTTTGTAAAGAATAAAACAAGCATTCCATTTTAGACAGAAGTACTCTCAAAATGATTGATGGAAACTATAAAAGCAACCCACATATATATATGTATATACACCTTAATACGATACAGTGGAGCAGTAAATCCATCATTGAAAACAAACTCATCATCATCCTCCACATCCCTCCCTTTTGGCACCTGTAAATCACACATCAAAGATGAATGTAAAAGCCAAACAAATACTAACAGCAGAGTATAAATACTTAAAACAAAATTTCAGTTTCTTCTATATTTTCATTTCTATACTAGCTGTAGAGTATATACTTAAAACAAATTTCAGTTTTTTCTATATTTTCATCTCTATCTTCCTAATCCTCCCTGTGCTATTAAGTTACAGCCTGCAACTACAAAGACCTTTCAAAACTGAAGAGAATACATGTTAGAACTCTAGTCTTAGAATACTAGAGATTAATGTATTATTTCAATATAACCGTAATGTCTATAGCTCGTTACAATATAGCAGTATAGAGTTTCTCTCCAAACCAGAGCAGAATCGCTCCTTAGAAAGTATGAATATCCTTCTGCCACAAACTTGTTTCACTTTCTCTCCTCCCTTCTCGTCTCTCTCTCCCTTCTCTTCTCTCTCTCCCCTTACATAAATCCCCTCCCCAGTTACATCCTGTTATGCCTAACTACTTTTCCACCTCAGCTGATAACTAACTTCCCTCCTGGCCCACTGTTCTTTCTTCTGGAATACACCTTCCACATTATCGGTTTATTCCCTTTCCTATTGTCCCTCTCTCATTTGCTAAATCACCCTCTCCCCCATAAGTTCTATCATTGCCCCCTCCTGAAAGAGCAGCCTTGTCCTCAAGGCTGAAGTGAGGAAATTGGCTCCGAATCACATATTCATCCTCCCATGTTGCTTGTTCCATTGTCTGGCCCTTCCACTTGACCAACCATTGTTGTGTTGAGTCTCCAAATGCTGTAACTGTTCTGCTGGCCAGCACACATTCAGGTTCCACCATATCTTCCAATTCTAATTCCATATCTTCCTCTAACGCAGCCTCCACCGAATAATTGCCCACTGCCTTCTTTAGTTGCGAAACATAAAAGATTGGATGAGCTCTAGAGTTAGGATGTAGTTTGAGTTTATAGGCCACTGCTCCCAATTTGTCCAGAATTTGAAAAGGACCAAAGTACCTTTCTGCTAACTTTTGGTTGATGCGTCTGGCCACGGTGAGCTGTTTATGAGGGCGTAGCTTGAGGAAAACCCACTCCCCAACTTGAAAGGATTGAGGAGTGCGTTTTTTGTCAGCATACTTCTTCATTTGCTCCTGAGCTCTATGCAGATTGTACTTCAGCTGGTTTAAGGCTTCATCTCTATCCAGTAAGTCTCTAGCCACTGCCTCAACTCTTGTCTCCCCTTGCAAATACTGCACAAGTGTAGGTGGCTTCCTCACGTACACCACTTCAAATGGTGTTGAACCCGTGGAGATATGGAAAGTAGTGTTATACCACAATTCAGCCCATGAAATCCAATAGGACCAATGCTTAGGTTGTTCAAAAGCAAAACATCTCAAGTAGGTTTCTAAACACCTATTGAGAACCTCAGTTTGTCCATCCGTTTCCGGATGATAAGATGAACTCATTTTAAGCATGGTGCCTTGTAGGCGAAATAATTCTGTCCAAAAATGACTTACAAACAAAGGATCACGATCACTTACGATTGACAAAGGGACTCCATGTAGGCGCACTATTTTTTTAGCAAACACTTCAGCCACACTCTTAGCAGTATATGGATGCTTTAAGAGAATGAAATGGCCATATTTCGAGAGTCTATCCACGTTATCGGTTTATTCCCTTTCCTATTGTCCCTCTCATTTGCTAAATCACCCTCTTCCCCATAAGTTCTATCATTACAAAACCTATTTACTAAAATGTACAGCTCATTCATCCTTGGAACAGTAAACAAAGTATTGCGCGTCTCCATTGTAACTAGGAAACAAATTATTAAGTAGAAACTAAGTCACAATTTTACATCAAGATAACTTTCTTTTCCTTAGTATCACAAACTTTTAATTTGCAGATGAAAAGATTTATTGGCTTAATTGTTTATAGGAATAATAATTCAAAACACACAAATGTCCAAGTCTCAAATGATCACCACCAACCTTTTGCAGGACACGAACTTTGCCACATGCCAGAGACTGCAAAGTCCTTCTTAATTCTTTGTCTTCTATGCCCGTGGAATCCTTGATATCTTGAAAACTAAGCTTTTGGGCATCATTAAATAGCATCAGAACAACAGTCTGGAGAAGCAGACATAAAAGAACAAACTATTAGAACATCTCCTTGTCAGGCCAACAAAACAAGAGTAGAGACAGTACATCACTATACAAAGGTGGCGTACCAAAGACAATGAACCAACCTGAAATAGAGAAACTGCTAGTTCTTTCTTGCCTTTGGGAAACTCGGCCTTCAATACACAATGACCCAATGAATTTTGCCACATCAAACGTCTACCACTATATTTGCTTAAGTAGAACTCTTTGAAAATATCCTGCAGCAAGAAGGAACATAAGAACTCCATGTCCACTTTAGAACAGCTATGACAATTACACTAAACCAAAATGTAGTTTGTGCCCAACCTGATACACATTCAACTCGTGAGGAAGCCTGACATCCATGGGTGGATAAGTGGGCCAGTAACTGTAGAAACCATTTAACGATAAACAAACTTTAGCAGGGTTATACACCAAGTATCTTCTAGTCAAGTATGAATATTGGATCTCAACCCACCCTGTTGTCAAGACATGGACGCTCATCTCAATTCCAGAAGGCAGCTTAGTCCTTGCCTGAGATGATTGCTTGAAAGATTCATTTATTTCCTTCGACAGTTCAATATCCTGAAAATAGCCACCACAAACGATAATCATGCCATAATTTCAACACTTGAAATCAGAGCAAGTCCTGAAAGTTATTGTAGTTTTTTGTGAATGAATATGCCGTAAGAAACAGAATGAGGAAAAAGGTAGAACACAGTAATTAGAACTTAAGCTCAATTCAATAAAGAAGAAACTAAGTAGTGCTGATCTCTCACAACTGAGATTTAGAAACAACAAACTGGAAAACTTTAAATGCAAACGTTGTAGATGGCGGTGCTTACATCTTAGGAATTTCTGGTTATATAGCATCAAGTGTTTCTTCTTATCTAATATATTGTATAAAGTATGGTGCATGTGATATAAGATTTAATAGATATTGCAGCAAAAGTATTCACCAGTTAAAGACCTTCCTTTTCATATAGTCAAATTCATTTCCACTAAAAAGCCTCTAAAATGTGTTTTTTTCAGTTAATCATATTTATATCTTAATAGTGAGAGCTATTAGGCAAGGGCATCACAGCCTTGACAGAGAAAATGTATAAGACACACCAATATTTTGTTTTTTGGGCCTATTCCCAGCTTGTAAGTCTTCAACAAAGTATGTACATTACCATGCAGAGGAATAAACTAGAATCTCTTATAACAAAACTCAGTGCCAAACAGAACAATAAAAACTTTATAACTGAAGCATCCATAAAAGCATCACACCTTAAACATTCCCTCAAGCTTATTAGTAAACTGACTGCCACACTCGGTCTTCAGCTGCAATAGGAAACATAATCCTATTAATATGATTGGTAGAAGAGGATTTTGCAAGCTAGCGGTTCAGAATAATTTCAGGACTTAACCTTCGATATCATGGATTTCTCTGCATCAATAGATGCACTTTTTCCCAACAACAATCGTTTTGCAAGATCTTTCTTATAGAACGCTTCAAACACATCCTTGCCCTGTGTAAAGGCGAAAGAAAGAAGCAGAAAGTTCAGCATCATGCAAGGAAACCAAGGACAACTGAAAGAAAATTAAAGATTTTATGCACTGCATTTGTTTAAACAAAATATATCACCTGAATAAACCTGAACAAAACCAAAACTCTGTCAAGTGTACCCTCCAACTCCTCTTCTGAAGTGCCCTTGTTTCCAGCACGAAGTTTCTCATCCAAAAACTTGGCAATAAGCTCAGCAGGTCGGTTCTATTAAAGGAAGAAAACAATTTGATTCTTAGTTGATGATTACGTAATCAACCACACAGTTGCTGATCTGAAACTTAACCACTGATGAATAACAATAACAAGTGGAAATCATTATTCAATCTGACTAACCATGGAAAAATAAGGGCTGCAATAAGAGCTCAACCAATAATACTATAGTAAGGAAAATAGGAACTTCAAGGGAATCAACTATCCCACTGGAATCATAGAGAAAATTTAGCATGAATCATCATAAATGAAACTCTAGCTTCTATCTTTACGAGATTGGGAGACGAGAAAGGCCATTGATCAAATTTCTCAGCATGGACGCCATAGTGAAAACCTTTTACCCAGCACAATGACAATGTCCATAAGGTCTTTCAAGGAAACATAACATCGAACAACAATGACCAAAGAGACTGTCTGTAACTTTTCGTACAAACAACACTTAATCTTTGATACTTGACAATCGATATGTTGTTTTTTCAATTACCATTTACATTGCAATGTTTATGGTACAAATGGATTCATATTCTCACCATGCAAGCAATATCTCATAAAGGATGGTAAAAGAATATGTTGCACTAACCTGACGAAGATTAATCAGATGCTCAAATGAATCCTTTATGTTATTGCCAAATGCTTCATTCTTAGAGAAGCTTTCTTCCCATATTTTATCCAAAGAAGCCTTAAATTCTAACAGAGAGGACACCATATCCTTATCTTTCTCTTCATCCATGACAATACCCTGTCCAGTTTTCCGTATGTACAAACTAAGGGTCTGTCTTAATGATTCAAGGGAATTCACTCTTAAGAAGAGCAAGTACATCCTTTGCAGGTCGTCAATTCGATGTCCATCCATCAGAATTGTGAATCCCTGAATTGAAGAGATTAAAGGGTTTTCTTTGCTGAAAAATTTTGCACTAGATAGATAAAGAATAAGTAAACAATAAAAAACATTCATACCTTATCTAGAATGGCTGGTATATGACGGTCAAGAAGCTGCCGTTCTGCAGTTGCTATCAGTGGTTTTCTAGTGTTTGTATCGAGGTAGATTAAGCATCTTTCATGCTCTTCATGCAACCTTATCTGCAAAATGAACTTTCTCAAGGTAACTATTGCGTAACAAGGTGCTAATATATCAATAAACATTTAAACACAAAAATATATAGAAATTAAATCTACTTACAATCACTTTGCAAAAGATCAAGAAAGAGTAAAACACACCTCTACATGCTTCAAATAATCTGGAACATCTGATTGTTGCATGTATTTCATGCCTTCAGCAGCATAAAATTCAGATGTGCATTCAAGGAATGCCCTTTCAAAGCTTTCCGAATAAATTCCTAGAGAAGTAAACATCTTCAATAGATGGTTTAGAAGAGTTCTATCCACTGTTTCACCTAATCTGCAACATAAGAGTAAACTTTCTAAACTCCACAATGCAGATCAACCACAAGTTTTAAATCCAGTACCCAAAGCCATTAAATCTTCAATCGTCAAATACAGGTTCAGATCAAAAAACTCATATGCTTTCCAAAGAACATGAAATGATATCTATTATCCCCCTTAACTTGTCTCCTACATAAATATATAACCAAGACCTACATACCCTTTGGAACATTACCAAAAGCTGACCATCCAAACATCCTCACTCTAATTAAATAATGACTGACATATAATATAGTTACCCAAGATAGAGATTGCTTTGTAACCACTTCTTTTTTATCTTTTTTGTTTTAAAAGCACCAAGGTGACATCCTTCTCAATTTAAGATATGGAAATAATATTCTATATGATCAAAGACAACATATAGATTATTTGGAACAGAGAATCCAAACACATTAACCTCTCAACAAGAAACATTTTCTGGAACAAACAAAGGGTATCAAAGAAGAATTGGCGAGGTCAACTTCTAATTATCCTTTAAATTAATATGATTTGGAGTTAAAAGTTAAAATACAACTAGAAGTACTCTGCATCCAGGTCATCTTCCAAGTAGGAGAACTAGAAATGTTAAGCTGATAGTTGTTTCATATGTAAAACTGCTTTAACAGACCAGCAGATATATTGGTAATTTGGTATGTATATGTGCTTGTGTGTCCGGGTGTTTCTCTGCAAGTGAAACATGAGTGTAGCCGTAGGTGTATACATGCTGGTTTTTTATTGTCAACGAAAAGAAAATAAACCATCAACAAACTCCAATTAGTTTTAACCTTTACATTTCTAGAGAACATATGCCGCTAGAGACTTTTCTTGTTATCCAGCATAGTGAGAAGATGGAAGTACCTTTCCTTCTCAATCATCCGCAAAAGGCCTGTCACAGTTTTATGCTCAACTTCTGGAGACAGAGAGAGATGTTTCCGGAAAAGTTGCAAACCCATGTCCCACAAGGAACGGACATTTTGGGTTTGTTTCACATATGTCCTATCTAGATACAAAGCTATACCACGGATCATTAACATCTGGTCACAGAAATCCTGCCAGCATCTCTCAACCAGGGATAAGAAAACCACCAAATCAGGGCTTTGACCAACTAAAGATTGTAAAGCCGAAGATATATGTGCTTCGCACTCTTTTTCAATCCTCAGATAAAGATTTCCTCCCATTTTGTGTAGGCAAAGATCATTGACAGCCTGAGCCGAAGGTATATCAATTCCACGAACCAGTGAAGTAACTCACAGAAGCAAACAGCTAGTCTACCAAGAATGAAGGAGAATGGAGTAAAACATACCTGATAAAGCTTCTCCAAGTCACAAGAATCTGGTTGTTTCAAGAATATAGCTTTGATAGCTGACTGCAACTTTGCCCATGTATTCACCTCAAAATTTGTAGGAAGCGTTGGTTTATCTTCATACAACAATAAAATAAGAAAACATTAAACTAGAATTTATGATATACCCAGTAAACATGGACTTGAGCGATTGCTATAAATATAAATTTCACACCAGGTATTTGCATCATCCTCAGTTCATGCATATAAATAAAGGATACAGGTAACAAGGTTCGCAACAATAATTGAAGTTCATAATGCGCATTGCTTGTGAAAATTCAACAAATATTCGCTTGTCAACTAAGAAATACCAATTCATTAGATTACATAAAGCATACACTCATAATTATTGCAAAACATTTCACAATGCAATGAAGAAATGAGGACAACAGGTGAGGAGGTTATTAGGAAGAGAACAATAACAAAAACTTGACCAAATAACTAAACTGTCTGGTGGGACTTTGATATATGATTTTGTGTAGGATCTAGTCACATAACGACCCACAGGTAAATCCTCTTTTCTTTACTAAAGTTCTTCCTTTTTCTAGAACCTATGGTTATTGTTTAGAAAACTCGTCCTTCACAAGCTTTCTATCAACAATTTTTATGAAAAATTATGGTTGCTTTCTTATTCATCGTAATGCCCTTTAAATAAAGAGTACGTAACATAAAACAAAAAGCTAGTAAATTATTCTCTTACTAAAAATAGACTTATAAAAATAATACACTTCCTAAATTACTACCTAAATAAGACAACCATTAAAATTACTTCTTAATCAAGCTGATCTTGTTGTATATTTTCTTTTCTAGAATGCATTTTACATATCATTACTCCCCGCACACAAAGAACTTGTCCTCAAACTCGAAATCAAGTAACTCTAGATATCCTGGCCCTCCATCCCTCTTCTTCTGAATTAGCAAGGTCCAGACTTGAGTCCTCTAAAGAAGGACTTGTTCACAATTGAAACAAAGCCCCTTCAACCTTTGTTCCTCCATCTCAACCTTCTTCAATTTCATAAACAGAAAATGCAAAAGCATTTCACACACTAAAAGCAACCCCTCGACTCTCCTTTCCACACCCTTTTCCTCCCATATAATTTACTAACACAAAACTCGAGTTGTTCCAAGGAGAGGCAACCTTGCGACTCCCTCTTGTGGCAACTGAAACACTTCTCAACCTTCTTTCGTGTGCATGGGCTAGGTTCATGGCAACCCCCCAGCTGTTCAGTTGTTATAGCTTCACTTCCAACTGAAGCCCTTCCATGAGCCTAACAACAAACAACCCAACTTTTTGCCTTGTTGTAAGCTCTGTTAGAACTCCCTCTAGTACTCCTCCACAATCCCAAACTATTTCAAGTTTGCTATTTCACCCAATGGGTTTAGACTCATGGGAGGTCTAAACCATAAGTGACATTATTCCTTGAAGGTTTCCCAATACATACTCGTTTCCTCTTGCTCCACCTTAAAAAATCACAATTGCGCCTCTTTGTTAAGATGGAAAGCTGCCAGCCCCACTTTCTCCTCTACCAAGTTACATTGGTTCTCGAAGAATTGCTCTACCTAATGAATCCAAACAACAGGTCATCAGAACAATCATAAGTGGGGAATTCCAATTTAGAATACTTGGTAACAATGCCCAAACTAGCTAGCTCCATGCTTCTATCCACCCTCCTCTCTGTGCAGGTGCGGTTGCTGTTTCCAACCTCCCCCTGCTGGTCTTGTTCGCAAATAACCTGCAAAAGCTCCTCAAATTGAGCATTCTAGCTTTCTTCTATCTTTGCCAATCGTTGCTCCACTTGTTTCCTGAATACAACTACTTTAGTTGATAGATCACACAATTCGTCCATCACCCTAGGCTCTGATACCAAATTGATCTGTGTTTCTGTGTAGGACCTAGTTACGAGATGATTTAAAGGGAAATCCTCTTTTCCCATGCTAGGGTTCTTCCGCTTTATAGGCGCTATAGTTGCTGTTTAGAAAATTCGCCCTTGACAAGCTTTGTGCCCAACTATGTTTATGAAAAAAAATATGGTTATTTCCTTATTCATTGTAATGCCCTTTAAATAAGCTCAATACATGGAGTTTTTAGGAAGTAAAATAGAACAGGAATTTCTCATGCTAAAAATAGACTTTAGAAAATAATAGACCTCTTAAATGAAATAATCACTAAAATTACTTCCTAATCCAGTTGATTTTTGTATATTTTCTTTCCTAAGAATGCATCTTACATATCAGAATTCCGTCAAATATCTGTTCCATTGAAAAGCTCCTATCGTTGTTGAATGAAAGATCAACCATCAGTTACACTAACTTCATTAGGAGTTATTTTATGAGCAAATTACCATAAACATACACATCATAACATGGGATGAGAACTATTCATTGAGATGACAGAAAATTAACCATAATAGAACAAAATAAATGGGGAATAGAATATTGCAAGCTTAGGAATTACATCGTGACATTAACACTTTCTAATTAGCAAAGAAGCGAGCATAGCAGAGGAGCCTAAGCAATTATCCAAATTGCATAGCAGTTCACCAAAACCCTTGCTTTACAGTTTCAACCACTTGAACTTAAAACAAGGTTAACCCAACACGAGTAAGCAAAGAATGCATAAATGAGAAACAGAAACTTCATAAGAACTTGCCAATAGTAAGCTCCCAATAAATGGAATTTCGGATCAATTTAAATCAACTTATCACCGAAAAGAAATCACTTAAATAATGCAATAAGCAACAGATCCAAAATTCAACAAATTTCTCAAGTCACATACTCGAGATCTTAACCAAAAACAAAATCCATCAGAAGAGAAAAACCCTAGACTAATTAAATCTCTAAAATGACAAAACCCAAATGGAAGATGCCAAATTCGAGTCAGATTTTCGACGAAAACAATAAGATTGCACCTTTAACGAGCTTAATAACAAGCTTCTTTGCGGGCTGAGGAGGAGTGGCCTTTTTGCGAGACAAGTTAGCGGCGGTATGAGACGCGCTGTCGTTGTCGAGCTTTGAATCGTCATCCAGAGCCATAGGGTCCAATGCTACATTGGAGCCAGCAAAGTGGTGGTTGAGTCCGTTTTTGTTGTCGTGAGGCGAGCAGGTGGAGACGCCCTGCGACTTGGCCTTCTTCATCGGGTGCAACGTGTCGTCTAGGGCAGCGGAGGTAGAGGCGGAAGCGGAGCTGGCGGTGGCAGTGCGTTTGGTAGGGGGAGACATCAACGAAGAGTTTGATCTTTACTTGGTTATCGAATTATTAACAAATATTATTTTATTGTTTCTCAAAAAAATATTATTTTATTTATTTATTACGCAAAAGAATTAATTTTAGGACATTATTGTCTTACATGTTTATTAATTGTTGTAAGATAGATTTCATACACAAGTCTTTCTACTTTGCGAAGGTCGGGTAAAAGTTACCGATTGTATTTTGCATTTTCTTTATAATTTATAAAAAAAATTATTTTTATGACTCGAACTCGTAACCATTCGGCTACAAAGGAATAATTCGGATCTAACTATTTTTCTATGTTTCCTATTACCAAATTTTAGTTTATTCTTTTATTAATCAGATTTTCTATTTCAATTTTATTAATCCCTTTAAATTAAATTTTTTATGTTTATTAACTGAGAATTTTATGTACTATTCAAATTAGAAGCACACATTATTTTTAATATATCTTAAATTCCATTAATTCAACATAAAATTTTATTAAGAATATTAATACAATCATCATCATCAACATCCAATTGAAGTCTCACAGGTCGGGGGAGAATATTAACACAATAATCTTAATATAAACATAAGTTTAAGAACTAATTAAAAATTTTAATAATTAGAAGTCTAAAAATATCAAATTTCGCTAAATTAAAAAATAAAAATAAACTTGTAGCTAAGGTTGAATGAAGATATGTATATTTATACATGGAGGGTTATTCCTAAATGAATATGATCTATAGTTGAATATTATAGTTATTAAAATAAAAACCAAAATGATGTGAGTTGGTTATTTTAACCACATTAAGGCCTTGTTTTGTTGTTGGCTGATCAGCTATTTTTTAGCTAATTGACCAAAATTAGCTGATTGACTTTATCAAATAGTTATTGGCTCTATTTGGTTGTTGGCTGGTTAAGTTAGCTGATTCAACCTAACCAGTTAATTTTATAGAAGTTGCTTGTAAGTAGCATTTAGGCAACAACTGATTAACATTTCCTATATTGCTCTTAAGTTTTGCCCAACCTCGTTGTCATCTCATTCTCTTTTTTTTTCTAGATTCTTCTTCGCTCTTACCTTGCGTCTCTCACAGCTCTCACGGTTTCGAATCTGTGTAGCTTTTAGATCTGTGTAGCTTGCACGAGAAACCGATGGTTTCCTCTTTTCTTGTGGTCGTGGCTATGGTGTATTTTGTTCAAGGTGTTTTGGGACTATCCAGATTAGCTGTTAACTTTTATCTCAAAGATGATTTGCATTTGGACCTGCTGAGGTATTGTTTATCTAAGTGTAGCTTACTGGTGACGTGTGTTGTCATCTTGCACAAAATTTGTATTGTTAATGCGGTGCTATTGTGGTAACGTTTTGACAATGCATGAAATACATGAGGTGACCATTTCTTTGTAGCTTTTTTAATGTCTAGCTAATTAGCTATTGTTCGTGTTTAATTTGTTTCGTTACATGGAGGACTAACAATTTGCTTTTTTTCAATAGACAACTGTGATATCTGGTTTTTTTGCTTTGCCATGGCTTGTCAAACCTTTATATGGGTTCATTAGGTGGGTATTTTATTTCCTTTTCATCATTTTAATTTAATTTATGAGTTATTTGGTGATGATTTTTTGTTAACCTTTATTTTTTGAATTACTTTTTAGTGATTGTCAGCGATTCTATTCCACTTTTCGGTTATAGAAGAAGGTCATACTTCGTGCTATCTGGGCTTCTTGGTGCACTGTCTTGGAGTTTGATGGCCAGTTTTGTTGATAGCAAGTATAATCCTGCTTTTTGCATACTACTTGGTTCACTTTCCGTTGCCTTCTTAGACGTAATGAGTATTTACAACTTTCTGTCTTTTTTAAAAGATTTAGATTGATGTCTTAATAGTTAAATTGGTGAACGAGTGTTATTAATTTCTGTATTATTGAAATTACCCTTCTTGATAAAAATTGTAATCGCATGTAGTGGTAAAGAACTAAAATGTGAGAATGTTATAGTATTTGAATGAAATAAGTTAAATTGTCTTCTTCTCTACTATTTTAAGACGTTATTTACTTAAACATTGGCTCAATAAATTCATAGGTTGTGCATTCCATGGTGGTGGAGAGGGCTCGTGGTGAGTCACAAAGTATGTCAAGATCCCTTCAGTCCCTTTGTTGGGGTTCCTCAACATTTGGTGGAATTGTTAGCTCCTACTTCAGTGGTTCTCTGGTTGATGCTTATGGTGTAAGGTATTTAAGGTGGACCTCGTGGCTTCTGTTTTCTACTACTAATGACACTTTATGAATCTTCTTGTGCTGCTTTTCAAATCTTAGGTTTGTTTTTGGTGTCACTGCATTGCTGTCATTAATTACATCTGCAGTTGTTGTTCTTGTGAAAGAGCAGCGAGTATGGAATCTAGCAAGAGGACTAAATCTTTCCTTGACTGACCCTGGATTTCTTAAAAGTTCAAAACAACATAGTATCCAGTTGTGGTATGCTAATAAGCAGCCCAATGTTTTTCTTCTATTTTTCTTCCAACTCTATTTATTTTCCTGTGGCAGGCAACACCACATTCAGATTTTGCCATGTTCTACTTCACGTATGTTTAAATAGACAACTTTTTCCAAGATATTCAACTAATTAAGATATTAACTTTTAGTTTCTTTTTTGTAAAAATGACATTTCTTGCTTCATTATTGTTTCAGCACAAACAAACTTGGTTTTACCCCTGAATTTCTTGGTCGTGTCAAGCCTGTTACCTCAGTTGCATCATTGCTTGGGGTTGGACTTTACAATGGTTTTCTAAAAACTGTTCCTTACGCAAGATTTTTGTTGCTACTACTGTAACTGGTACAATACTTAGGATGACTCCGGCTTATCTTGCAATTTACCAATTTAATGACTTGCCAGGAATAAATATTTTATTGTTTTCATTGTAAATTTTTGGCTCAGGTTTTCCTTGTTACTAGATTAAACCGGCAATTTGGTATAAGCGAGGAATGGTTCTCAATTGGAGATTTTTTGATTTTAACTGTTCTTGGTTAGGTAAGTGTAGAATTTATCAAATCTTTTGCTTAATAGTCTTCTTGTACACTATTTTTTCATATTAGCTTCAATATAGTTTATATCATGATATATGGTTAAACTCGTGTCGGAATGCTTATCTTTGAAATGAATTTAAAGCACTTGATAGCTACCCTTGAAGGATTTTTAATGGTTTTCTGGCAAATAACTGTACGTGTTGGACCCCGTTTTTGAAACTCAACATTCGGAATCAGAAATTGACTTCTTCATATACTTTGTAGCCCTATGTCTCTAATTTACTCCAAATCAAAATTCACCTCATTCGGATGTCTAAAGAAGAAGTTATGGTTAAAAGAAATAAAGTTATTCAGACTAATTCTAACTTCTATAGCTATCGTCTTCAACCTCTGTACTTAAGTCACAAATGGATCAGACGGACCAGACGCATCTAGGCAAGTTGATCAGACAATGGAGATGGACACGTCTAAACCAGACACAGGCGAAGGACATGCGTCGAAACATGACATAGTCCATGCGTCAGAGTAAGACGCAGATGGAACAGAAACGTCGAAGCCAGACGCAGACGAAGCAGAAGCGTTGAAGCCAGACGTAGACGAAGCCAGACGTAGACGAAGCAGACGTGTCTAAGCCAGACGAAGACAAACGAAGGACACGCGTCAAAGCGAGACGCAAGCAGAAGAAGGACAAGCGTCAAAGCGAGACGCAAACAAACGAAGGACACGCGTCAAAGCAAGATGCAAGCAAACGAAGGACATGCGTCAAAGCGAGATGCAAGCAGACTTAGGAAAAGATGAACTTCGACTCAGACGGAGGACTTAGACTAAGATTGAATCAGACGATGATTCAATCAAAGTTGAGCATTGACTTAGACGCAATCAAAGCTGAGCTTTGACTGAGATGGATGATTATCAGACAAAGGATCCAGCCAAGCTGAATCGGACAATGGATTCAACCCAAGGCTGAATCAGACGATGGATTTAGTCAAATTGATTCAGACGATGGATTCAGCCAAAGTTGAATTAGACGATGGATTTAGTCAAAGCTAAACTTTGAGCTTTGACTCAGACGGAGGGATTTCTACAGGATCTTCCTCAAATCACCTAAAGTTCTAAATCACAAATCGCACTCTCCAAAGCGTCTCTAATGGCTCCTATATCCATTCTAACATCACTTCACTCATACTCTTTCCAAATTCACTTCTTCTAATGCGATAACACTCCTTAACCATTTAGTTACCAATCTGGTAGTATTAGATTCTCAATTCTCAACTCAAATGACTCATCCTTACCATAACTGTTCTGCATATTTACATCCTATGCAGTATCACCCCTGAAATCAGAACAAAAATTCTACCCTTATGAAAAATTTGAACATGCAATGAAAGACTTAAATAGTCATGGATAAAATGCTAACACATTTCTTTAATATAAAAAAAATATTAGAATTTTACAAAGCTTTAATGAGCATTTCGATCCACAATACATCATAATCCAAAAATTACAAAGTTTACATAAACGAGCATTTGCTCAAAATACAACTAAAGTCTTGTTTTACCAAAATAGCTTCAAATACAAAATAAACCAAAATCGGTGTGATGCCTTGACCCTTGATTACCCGATATCTTGCTGATCACCTGAATATGGGGAGGAGAATGGAGGTGAGCTTAAAGCCCGTAGATAACAATTTTATAACCAGTAACAAGCAAAACCATTGAAATAATCATTTCCATTGTGAAATTTCACATTAATGCAAATCATGTGTGCATCACTCTTGTCAACTTATTATGAGCACACATGCACATCAAAATGGTTTAGGTGGATCCAAAAACAGAACATACTACACATTTTCACTTAATGGTCCTATGTAGCCGTGAACTTATGGGAGTCCATGAAGGAGCTCCATGCCACTAACGGGTAGGCGGGAAAAGCCTTTTTATCAAAGTGCACCTGATTTAACTTAGGGGACCACCACAAACCCACATAACATGTATTTCATGACTTGTAAAACATATTGCCTAAAAAGACACATTTCGAAAACTTGATTTCTTAAGCTTGATATCCTTTCAAACATCATTTTCATAAATCAAACAAAATTCATATACAAAAATATGCAACGCATTCTCAAAGCATTCAAAGAGGAATAAATGCACATTTTAGAAGTAGTTGAAATCATTTATTTCCATTTCTTGAAAGAAACATTAATAGCTTATTACATAATTATAAAAATGTAACTCACCTTAATTCCTTATTTGAAAACTTGCTCAAATGTGCCTCTCCTCTTGCTCCTCTTGTCTTCTTTGATCCCCTTTTTATAGGCAAAAATCCTAACTTTAATAGGGATGCAAAAATTGAAACTCACAAAGCATATTCAATGAAATTGTTTCTATAAAACTTAAATCCATGCATTTTCTAAGCTTCATGGACCAAAACCCTTCCATAAATCCAAAAGATTAAGTAAGACCTTACCTTGAATCTTCACCTAATGAAGAGATTATTGGCTCTAAAGAAAGCTCTTTCCTTCCCCTACCCTGTGTTTTTCCTTTCTTGCTCAACGTCAAAATCTCATTGGAAAGCTTAGAAAAATGAAACCCTAGCTCAACTCTCTTCTTTTCTCTCCAACCACCGAAACCTCTCTTCTTTCTCTCGTTCTTTGTAAATTCTCCTCTTTCACTCTTCACTCACATTTTTCTCTTCTCAAGTGCAAGACAACAATTCCTTCTTCCCAATTTACCCTTCCTAATTATAAGCTTATATCTTTCTAAACTTAAGTGATCTTCCAAAACTACCCTTGAACATTCTTATTACCTTACCATTTTAATTTCATTAACCTAAGCAATAAAATCCTACTAATCTTGACATAGTAATTAACTCCAAAATTAATCCATCATTACCTCATAATTCATTTAAATCATGCCTAATTAAAGAAACAAATTTGGGGGCCCACAATAGGCTAGTTAGTTTCTTCCGTCCTTACAAGCATGATGCCTGCAGTAACCTCAGTTGATTTTTTTATATCTACATGCATGATGTGCCGTCTTAAAAATGCTTCTTTGAGCCTGGAAACTTCTTGATTTGTGCAAGTTATTATGGCTATGTAATTTTATGCATGAGCAGCAAAACTGGTAACTTATTGTCTTTTTACAGGCTTCCTTCATGCCAGTTCTCATGTTAACAGCAAAATTATGTCCTGAAGGAATGGAAGCCACACTTTTTGCAACCCTCATGTCCGTATCAAATGGAGGGAGTGTACTTGGTGGGTTAATTGGTGCCAATCTGACTCAAGTTTTCGGAATCACTAAGGACAACTTTGATAACTTGACGACATTGATTATACTTAGCAATCTCAACTCGTTATTACCTTTGCCACTGTTAGGGCTTCTACTTGATGAAACCTCTGATACCCCTTCCAATGAGAATGCAGATATTGAGATGAAGTCAAATTGAACTTGAGATGGTCTCCTCTTGCTTTTATTCATTGACATCTCTGGCATTGGATCAGCCACCGACCTTTTAAAGCTTTCTGCTTTAGTGTAAGTTGCGACATATAATAATCACGGTAGAAAAACGGAAGTGTAGATTATAGAGAAGTTGATTACATGCAGTGGAATATATAGTAAAGGGGTTCTGGGTTTAGTAAGAAATGAGCATAGGCCTGTTTTTATTTGGGGGTCATCGAGAGGGGTGTGTGCAGGTAGTTCTGCATCACAAAAACACGGTCAATCTTGGTCAGGTTGTAAACAGCAATAACCAGATGTTGAAGATTTGGATGGGTTTCATATATAGGAAGTAACCCATTTTGTTGATATGAATGTGATATAAACACTTCTTGTGCTCCCTAAAGGACAATAATGCAAATAGGAATGACAATTAGCTTAGGTTTTGAAGTCAATGGATTTTATATCTTGGAAGTAACTCGATTGTGTTAAATAAACACTTCCTGTGCTTCCAAAAGGACAGTAATACAAGTAAAAGTGACAAATTAGTTCAATTTGGATTGTTATATTTTATGTTTAGATGTAACATCATCATTATGATGATGGTGTTGATTATTATTATTATTATTACTATTATTGTTGTTATTATTATTGTTGTTGTTGTTGTTATTATAAGACGTTCTATGTTTTTTATTAGAGTTATAAAATTAAATTTTTTTAAAATTAAATATCTAAAATCTAAATTCCTATAAGAATATTCAATGAAATACTAAGATATATAATATTCATACCCTTATAATTTTTTTAAAATCATGTCCTCATAAATCATTTTACACATAAACAGCTAATACTAAACAACTAATTTTACCAAACATCAAATGACAAACAGCTAATGCAATCCACTGGTCAAATCAACCGGTAGATCAGCTAACAGCTAATGCAATTAGCTGATTGCTAAACAGGACCTAAATTCCGATAAATTTGTTTCCTAGTATTATACTTGGTATAAATCTAAATAAAAAAGGTTAAAATTTTAAAAATGATTTTAAATGTTACATAAATTGTGACAGGAAATATTTAAAAAAATAAAATGTGTTTAGCAATCCTAATTAATATAGTTAATTTATTTATATTATTTGTTCATATTTAATATTTTATTTAAAATTAAACTTTAACTATACTATAAATTGTGAAAATCATTAATAAGACAATAATAATTATTTATATTATTTTAAAATTTTTTATTTTAAAGAAATCAGTTTACCTTGTCGTTTTTTAATGTGAATTTTTAGTCATTATAGTATTGAGTATTACACTTAATTAATTAATTGAATTAGAGTTTTAATTTGAATTTCTTATGTATTTTTTATTAAAATTTAACAATTACCTTCATTGAAAAGTGCGATTTGTCAAATTGTGATAAAATTAACTATAT
>JAOTAX010000002.1:37406791-37422239 GCA_025629825.1 Erythroxylum guanchezii
GAAGAGGAAGTATATATGAAGTTGCCTCTTAGTTTCCATTTTCAGGTATTGGGAAGCGTTTACCAACTTTGGAAATCCTTAAATGGATTACAAGAAGCTCCCAGCTACTTGTTTTGCTAAGTTAACTGAAGCTTTGAAACAATATGGTTTCATGCAATCTTATTTCGATTATTCTCTCTTTACATTGCAACGTGATGGCTTGCAACTCAATGTGTCGGTTTATGTTGATTGTCTTACTATTTTTAAGAATGATGGTGCTACAATTAAGACCTTTAAATAATCATATGAAAAACCTTGGAGTCTTTAAATATTTGTTAGGTTTTGAGATGGCTTGGAGTTCAGATAGAATTTTCTTGTGCAAATGTAAATATGTATTAGATATTATTACTGAAGACTTATTATGAGCAAATTATTGGCTTTCCATTGATCAGAACTATCAACTTCCTTTGGCAAAAGGAGAATTGCTCCCAGATTTGGAGTGCTTAGGTTAGTTGGCTGTTTGATTTATCTTTATGTTATGCGACTTGAACTTTCCTTTTGTGTGCATATGCTTGCACAATTCATGCAGAAGCCATGCCAAGAGCACTAGGATACCGTTCTTGTGTTGTGTATTTTAGACAGGTAACCCGAGTCAAGGAATTTTGCTGCAAGCTAATTGCGATTTGGAGTTGTATTCTTAATGTGATTCAGATGGGGCAAGTTATCTTTTGACTCGATGATCTTTTACTGGATGGTTTATTCAACTTGGGCATTCTTCTATCTCCTGAAGAACAAAGAAATAACATACTGTGTCCCGCTCTTTTGTTGAGGCCTAGTATCAATGCATGACTGTCACAACTTGTGAGTTCAAGTGGTTGAAGTCACTACTATAGTGTCTTTGGTGTTGCTTATTCTCAACTAATGAAGCTTTATTGCAATAGTCAGGTGGCATTGCAAATTGCTGCTACTGTTTTTCACGAGTGCACATAGCATGTAGAGATTGATTGTCATTTTCTATCTTGTGGGGAACTATCACCACAAGCTATGTGCCCACCTATGTTCAATTCGTTGACATTTTCACCAAAGCTTTAGCTTTGGTCAAACGGTGATTCGACCATTTTGTTCACAAACTGAGCATCCACAATCCATCTGCTCGAAATTGCCAATCAATAGATAATGCGCAGGACCATTCTGCAATATGCTTGCCTTTACTACTGTTGGAATTTATATAATTTTTAAGTTTTAATACCGCATTAATCTTTTCTTTTTCCAAGGCAACAATCTTTTTTCCAGTAATTCAGGCAGAAGATGAGGAAGTCAGAATTGTATTGTTAATGGAGATGTTGGACAAGAGTTTGGCATCTAAGTATCATATATGATCACAGCTCTTAAATTTATAGATCACATGACGTAGCAGGTAAATGGTTCTGTCCATTGGTTGCAGTCGGAGGATGTTCATCAGGTATTGAACTGATGTTGCAGAGGCCTCGGTGCGTAAAACTTATTCAGTCACATTTGAACTTCTATTGTAAACATCAATGCCGATAAGCAAGCCAACCAGAAGACAAGATGGTAACGAAGGCCTATGTACTTTGAGCTACCACAGTCATATAATTCTCCACAACAGGTTCCGGGACTGATGCTATGCAACAACGAAACGTCGATAATCTTGAGAACAGGGAGTATTCTTTGTTTAATAAGGAGAAGTGGAGATTCAGAAACTCGAGTATGACAATCACAATAACACAAAATACACTTAGAACATGAAAACAAGAAGCATGGAGTAGCAGTATAATTGATGTAATTCTACAATTTTGAAAAGGTTACATAATTACAGCTCGGACAACAACAAACAAGATGATAGTCAGATTTCTAAGAGGCTAAGCAAATAAAACTTGAGAACTTGAGGGTGTCAAGTCGGAAAAACTATCCGGTGGTTCCACTACCTGCCATGTAACACCAAAGCTCCATTTCTCGGCAATTCCCTTCTGTTTCAGCCTAGAGATATGTCCCACAGCAACATGAAGATTCCGACCCACGATATAAATTTTGCAATCACAGGCATTTACTGCAAAGGGTTTGCAAATTTGCTCTGGCAAAGGGGACCCTTCTATTCCTTCCCAGGAATCAGTATCAGCATCATAAACCTTGAGCTTCATCCTTTCGAGCTCTGAAACCACAAACAAGCGCCCATAAACAACCACACTCGAACCAGTCCATCCTTCTCTCAGTCCGACAGCCATATTCTCCCACTCATTGGTTGTAGGATCATAAACTTGACCCCTGGGAGAGACATAAAATGGCCACAGCCAGCCTTCTGTTACAAGAAACTTTCCATCGAGAACTGCCGCATCATAAGACGCCATATTAGTTCCCATGCTTGAAATTTGATGCCAACTCCCTTTTATAGGATCTAAAACCTCAGCTGAGTCTAGCTCAAAAAGATCAGTGCTGTTTCCTCCAGCCACATAAATCTTCCCATCAATTACTCCACTTGCAAAAAATGACCTGGCTGTGAGCATGTGATTCATCACAGTCCACCGATTCTTCTGCATCTCATACTTAAGAACCAGGTCAAGTGGACAATCAACATCAGAGACCATACCCCCACAAACAAAAAGTGTTCCATCTGAAGGTATTGAAACACACCTAAATCCATGCGGGCAGACCTTGTCCTTACAAGGCATGGTGGGAATGGTATGCCAAGTAAAGTGAGAAAGGTCCATAACTTGCCACTGAATCTTTCCAGTACACTTGTGGAAAGCAAAGACAAAGAGCCAAGGATCTTTGAAGCCTAATTCCTTTCTACGGGTAAAGAACCGCTCCTTACTACCAAGAAGTAAGCGCCATCGCTTGCAAACGGCCCTGCAAGCTGCATGACTCTGAACTGGAAGCCGGAGAAGACAGTTTAATGCAACATCATCTGGAAGCCCTGGAATGAAGGGCTCCGATAGGAAAGACACCTCATACTCAGACGAAGGATTTAACAAAGAAGATTGGTTCACAGCCAGCCTAAACTTTGGAGATAATGTCATCTGAGAATCCCCTAGCTTATGTACAGGTGCCTGTTGGGAAGACAAACGTACCCTTTGCATCTTTCTACTCCAACAAAATACAAAAGTTCTTCCCAATGACGCTTCAAGAACCTCACCGTATCAACTGTAAATGATGTGTCCCTCAAGTGTTGAACGAAAAACTAAGGGGAACAAAGGAAGGATTCCTGGGTCCAAGTTACGTATTCCTTTACAGTTTTCTTTTTCAAACTAACCAATTCCCTTTCTGAAAACATACAAAGCAGCCCAATTTCTGTTCAGAAAAATAGTTCATATGATTTGCAGACATAACACATAAACAACCTCCTAATAACAAAAATTCATCATACGCATCAAAGCACAAAACTTTTCTTCAGTCCGCAAAGAATGACTACGCATCACCAATTTGGAATCAAGTCGATTATTTGAAAATTAAACTACTGATAACAATAGCAATCACCTCAAAAAAGATCTTCTGCCCAGATAGCAGCAAACCAAAACAACTCAATCATTCAACTACAGCTCCTTAAAGAAAATTAAAGCCAGTAACACACAAAAATGGAAGGTCTAATACCACCCACAGGCTAATCAACACAACAAACAAAACTAGCTCAGAGAAATACCATGTATCTGAGAAACTGAAATTGCCCAGAAAGCAAACGCCAAAAACCAATACGTCAACTTACGGACATCAATCTTCTTTGCGTAAACTGTTAGGGAAAAAAAAAAAAGACAAGGACTTGGATGTGAATCAGCTCTGGTTTTCTTCGTACAGCAAAAATAGAGATGACCAAGAAGTAACACTACCCTTCTTCTCAAAGGAAAGGCTTTCTCGAGAATCCATGTACTCCCACGCGCCAACGGAGTGTGTGCAACGCCACGAGGCACGTTATCAAAACGTGTCTTGAAATGCTGGAGCGTGAGGGACAAACGCATTGGAATAGCACGTGGTGAGAGTTGGGGACCTTAAAGATTGGAGCTAAAAGCCAAAGGTGTCTTGTCGGAGGCTAAATGCGTAGTTTAAAGAACTAAAAACGGTGGATAATCTCATAATCAACAATTATTATAATATAATATCAATCTTTTAAATGCTGTATTGGTCGACTGATTTTATATTAAAAATTTTAAACAAATCAATTTTTTAATCTAATTTTTAATTTTTAGGTTAATTTAATTTAATATTTTTTATTGTTAAAAATTGATAAAGTTATTAATTAATCGATTAATTTTTATAAAGTATTAAATATTTTATAAACCAAATAGTGTAATTAAATTTAATTTATAGGCTTCTTTTTAATTAAATTTTAAATTGTTTAATAAGTAAGAAAAAAATTTCAATTATGTTCAATTTTTAACTGGTTTTATAACAGTCTAATACCAGTTAAATTTTTTAAACATTAAGTCTCTTATTTTACCGATTTAACTTTCGATTTAATTTAAAAACAGTGTACAATATAATTACCCTAATTCTATTATTTTGTAATATTCATTTTCAAGTCAACAACAACATCCAACAGAAATCTTGCTGATCGATAGAGTCTGAAGAGATTCAGTAGTATACAGCCTTATTTCGAACAGATCCTAACTCTATTATTTTATAATATTTATTGACAAATTTACAGTAATATCCAGTAAAAATCTCACTGACCAGTGAAATTTGAGAAAGTTCAATAATACGCAGCTTTATTCTTAACAAATAAAGAGGCTATTTTCAAATGACCGCGTTAAAAGGAAAATTGATGAGATCTTTCACAATTCTCTATTATTCTTTTTATTGAAAAATTGAAAGTGACCATCTTCTTTAGTTGTCTTAGATTTAATTTGTAGGTATTAGGAGCTTTAAATTCAATAAGTAGGTGTAAGATTAATTTTCAACTCAATGGAGTCTTATCCTTGCATTAGAAAGAAACCACATTTAGGTGGTGATTTAGTTGGCTAAGCCAATGTTTGGAGGTGATATTTTGGAAATTGGAGCAAAGACGGACCCCACAACCCAACAATCCCCTTAGCTTATGTGTTGGTTAGGTACAAACCATTAATTCATGCACTTTGCCCTCTAACAGACCAATCCAATATCAACTCTGCAAATACAACACTACTAAATCAACTAGACTGAGTGATAATGAAGTCTTTGGTTTTTATAGAGCATCAAAGCAAGCAGTGAAAGAAAGTGGTTTTATGTGATGATGTTGGTGGAAACAATGGCAATGGAATGGAAGAGTGAGGACAGAAGCTACTGTTACAAGTGTTCACGTTCAAATTGCATTCTGACAGTAAAGATCTCCTGCCATGAGGGACAACAGTATGTAATTCACAAGCAAAATTTATTATAAACAGAAATTAAACTATAAGACGTTAAGCAGTCATTTAAATTTTCATAAAACTTTAAAAGTTAAGTTTGAGCATACATTGCATGGAAACCAACAACTATTCCCAAGCAACTAACATAGATAAACCTATGTCTTCAGGCTAATCTTTTTTCCCCAACAGTTACTGCTCACTTACTCTTACAACCAAACTTCTGTTGCGGCCTGGTTCAAATCCTTGTCAAATAACTGGATTTTGACAATGCAATCACTCCCTCAATCTCTGCAACAAAGTTTCTGGAAAATCACTCAAATAGGCCTATTCTTACTGAAGATCCTAAGACATTCCAACTCAAAAACAATAAAACATAGTGTATGCCTGCAAATACAAAACAAAGTCCTTTTGCAAGCATAACCATTCATGATTAGGGAAACAAACTACACATATGCTCGGGCAAGGACCTATAAAGCTAAAGATGTAATGACAGATCCAAAGTTCCTTGACCGCTCCCGTTGTAATCACGGCTGTTACCCATCCCAGAAAGAGGAAGATCCAAATTCTTAGAAGGAAACAAATTTTCCTTCATGGGCTCCTTTGTTGGGGCAGCAGATACACAGGACTTTATCTTCAGCTTTTTCAATGTGTTCACAGTTGTACCATCGTCTGGGGCATCATCTATGTAAGGCCTTCTTTTCCCTTCACAATTCCAAGCAGTTGTCTTGTTATACTGGCCAGCATCCTCTTGACCAGTTCCTAAGTCGTGACCTAGATGAGAATCATTTAACGCAGCATTGGGATGCGGAAGCTTGTTAAGATCCTGAAAAAGCTTCAGTGAGATACCACCATAAGAGAATGATGTGCTATCCTCGTAGGATTGGAATTTGCCAGAAGTAACTGGACAGTCTTTGTCGGAACCCAAATCTGATGAAGGGTCAGAAGGAAATTTAATAGGAGCGGAAGTATCAAAAGACATGGAGGCTACAGATTGATTTGTACTTGACAGAGCAGCTTCTTTTGAATAATAAACAGGCTGAGGAATTTCAGGACTGACACTTGATGCAAGCCTAGATGAAAACATATATAGAGATTTGGCATTTAAAGGATTGTTACCAGCTAAGTTTCCAGTATCCAGCAGAACAGTCTCAGGCAAGTGGATTTCAGAAGACCACAAAAGGGGAGGTTCCACACCGAAAAGAGGCAGAAGTGGCCTGACACATTTTGAAGAGCTCTCAGCTTGGCCATTTACAAGGGGTTCCAGCTTGGAGTTACTACCGTTGACAGATTTACGGTGATCAAGAGTTTTCAAGTGTCTTGTTGACTTAAGCTCCACTCTGTGAACCCTGACATGACCTCCAAGAGCCTGATGGCAGCTGAAGACCCTATGGCAATAAATGCACGAAAAAGGATGTCGTATTTCTTCATTTTCCTTATTGCTGAGTAAAAGCGAATTCATTGTTGAAGTTGATTAGAATGCCCTCAATAAGAGACTTGAAGGAACTCCTTTTAGAAGACTGAAAAACTAACAAGCAGAAGAACCTTGGTATTTGCAGTGCATCCTATCGTAATTTATAGTGGTCTAACGAGGGAACGTCAAGTTATAATGGGTGAGAGCAATTAATGCAACCGGCAATCCTCATTAAGACTACTTACGGAAGTGTACAAACGACATAAGTTGCCACAATAAAGTTCCATATAACAAATTGCTTTAAATTTCTTTTGTCCTGTAAAAATCTACACTCAAGATAGCCATAAATGCAAAGATAATGAAAAGCACTTAAACAAATCTAGTATGCAAGCAAGAGTTGCAAGTGAACATAAATGAAGGCATTATTTAAATTGGTTATGAGGAAATGTAATAAATAGACAACATAAAAATGGTATAATAGGTAAAGCTACGCACTTCATAATGAGGACATTTGACTGAAATCTCAATTGGTTAATGCCGTTCGATTTCTCTTAAATAAGATAGCAACGACAAATTACTAAAATTAAACATGAAACTAAGTCAAGTATTATCCCCAGTTATGCACCTTAAAGGTTTTTCCCAACATCTATTTGATCAAATAAACAAAAATTATCATCAATCCTTGATCTTTTATCGCAATTTACTCTATCAATATTTTGTATTACCTTATATTTTGCTAGATAGTTCATATTATGGTCTTGTGAGCCTTATATTACTTGTATATCACTATGATGTTGTGAGCCTTATATTACTTACATATCACTATGCGGCTTATACCGAAGTATCGAAATAAATAATGATAGATTGTATTGCCCTACTATTACAAATAGATTGTGGGAACCTAGTCAATAAGAATTAGATGCTGTTTTTCTCTTCTATACAAATTTAACAAATTATCATGTAGTACACACCAAACCTATTGCAACACTAAACCCATATCTCAATCACATTGTTTTTACCACCACAATTGAAATTAACCAATCACTATTGTGATACTATTAATGTTGGTGGCATTATTCCTAATAACACCATCACCACTAGTACAGAAACCATTAAAATACACAATGGTCTTCGAATACCAAATAAACTAGCACTGCCTTACAATTGTGCCATTGATCCCACTATTACAACAAATGTTCAACCTTTGCAGTTAACTAGCATACAAGAATGAACCTCCAATATTTTTTGAGTCGTATTTTTTTAACATAACCAAGCTTGACATGCTAATTTTAACTTTACAAAGAGACCTAGAAAGCATCTCAATGACAACATTGGTCTAACCAAGTTAATTCAAAATACAAGCATCTAAGTAATTCAAAATTTCAACTAAGTTTAAACCATTGATGAAACTCTTTTGAGTGAAGTACGATTCCAAAGAAGTGAAATGAGGGACTGATCAGCTGGAAATGAGGAAAAGGAAGTGAAAATGAGAGCAACACATCACCAAGGAAAGAAAAGTTACTCAATGTCTTTGATTTATGAAAGATTCTTCTTTGTTTTAACAAGACGACATGTAATATGAAATTAGTCTACAACAATTACATCTAATAGGGTGAATTGTCATATGAAGACCAAGATAGCACAAGAAAGACATTCAACTTGACTAAGCGTAAATTTCAAATCCTAAGAAATCAGTTTAATGTGTGTTCTCCTTTCAAGCTCCTAGCATAAGTACTTATCTGATACAATGCTGGAGAATCCTTGTAATAAGCATGCGTTGATTTTTGTGACCTTTCCAGCTTTTGTTGAAGACTAGAATCCTAGAGAAAAACAATGAAATTAAAGAGGTGAAAGCTGTGAGCATTTCTCTGATTATTGTTGGCAATAAGAAGTTTTTGAAAAGAAAATGATGCAAAATAGAAGAACCCTACCAAAGGCAAATAAAAGGAGATTGATGCTTTGAACAAATGCCCCGACTTTCGTAGATAAAGCAGCCAATACCCTTTTGTAGGAAGAGAAATTTAGACGTTAATGTTAATGCTAAAAGATGATGATCAATTTATAGTTTAGAAACTCAGTTACTTACCTTCTCCAAGAACTCAGCCCATTAAGATGTAGCCATGTAAGTGCATTTTCAATTGTTTCTACCGGCAATCTTGTAACCGCAGAAACTATATATATATTAGAAAAAAAAGGGATAAATTATCATTACCATATATGTATAAATAAGTGCTATCAGAATAGGAACGGCTGGCTACAAGAAAAGGATTATAAAGGACAATGCATCGATTAACTAGCCTTGTGGCAACAACCAATCAAAATTTCACCGTTTTCTTCAATATTATATATATATATATAATGAAGTGTTAATGTAAAATTAACTGAAAAGGAAAGAAGATATAAAGTAACATCTATATTTCAAAAAACAAGATGACTTAAATTTATGGCAAGTTTCCCCTTATGAGAACATCCATTTGTACAGAAACAGGTCAACTTAATAAAAATATAAAAGTATTTATGTGATCAAAACTATATCTCTTATCAATGCAAGTAAAGTATAGGCCATTTATTGGGATTTAGCAACTCCAGTGGCTTGATATCAACCATTTCAAACCATGCTTTAGTATAATATTTGAGTTCTCATTCACATTTTCAGAAGATAAAGAGTGACCTACTTAAATAACAAAAAGAAGTGTTCCAACCCTTTTGATCGCAGAATAACTAAGAATCACAACATAGTGTAGTAGCTACTCGTTGATGTTTTACCTTCAAGCATACTCCTTTACACAACTCCAAATTTTCCTTTCATAAAGTTCACATTTTTCCTTTCTAATTGCATATGTCTACCATAGAAATACAACGAACTTATAAACTTAAGTTAAACAATCCAATTCCAAAAGCAGCATCATAGACACCATTCTGGACAATAAACACGAATGCATATACTTGTCTAATCTAGCCATACAAGATAATAGCAATAGCAATAATAACTACAAAAAGTCAGAACCAATCCCTCTCAGATGAAACCTGGAATCAGAAGGGATGAGTGTCAAAATCATTCTCATGGAGGTGCTAAATTGGCCACAAGTTCAACAGTGAATATCAATATGTGCGTATGTATATAGGACTGAGCAAGAACAACTGATTCGTGACATGGGTCAGTTGATCATACTCCAAAACCCATAAACAAAGAGAGAAGAGAAGCTCTTACCTATGGACAAATTGGCTCTACACATTTTGCATGTAGGTCACCGGCTTCTCAGCTGCTTTGTTGTATCTGAGATGAAATGGAATGGCTTTACTTGTTTCCTTTACTTGTTTGATAGTCTACTCCTTTAGTTAAAATGGGCCACGTTGTAATTCAACTTTTAGCCTAACTGTTCATATAGTTAGGCCCGCACGGACTACATTCTGCTTTCTGAAACTATATTCTATCGATTCTTAGTCGTCGAACAAGGAACTGTTGCCAAAGATGTCGAATGTTTAGGATAAATAGATGAAGACGGGAGAAAGTTAAGTTGAGACTTGTAATAGGAGGAGATAAAGGTGATACTTCAATTTTTGTGGTTGCTGCAGGTACTGATGAGTTCACATGCATTGTAGCAACTTGAGCGTACATCATGTGTTCTTAATATTCTGCAAAAGCTGGACAATTGTATTACAAACTTCCAAAAGGCCCTGAGCACTCGCATTTG
The DNA here is from genome assembly GCA_025629825.1 of Erythroxylum guanchezii. Lineage (NCBI taxonomy): Eukaryota > Viridiplantae > Streptophyta > Magnoliopsida > Malpighiales > Erythroxylaceae > Erythroxylum > Erythroxylum guanchezii. The sequence goes on from JAOTAX010000002.1 coordinate 37,417,210, forward strand.
CGTGAAATATTCATGTGTAAATGCGCGTTTTAGGGCAATTCAAAACTATTTGATATCGCCGAGAAAAGAAATTTTCACAAAGGAAGGATTGAATCCCGAAGGTCTGACATGTCTTGACGATACGGGGGCTTCAGCTTCCCACTAGATTAAAAAGACCCTTTTCGTTGATATAGGCGAAATCCCCATTGAGGAACTTTTGATTACATACGCTGCCATTTTTGCTTCTAGTATCAACTGAATCACCTGACATCCTAAAATGGTTGCTCAAAACATTGAGAAAAGAATCCATCTTTGAGCTTTTAGACAACTATTTCATCTACCAGCAAGGCAACAATGCTGTCATCTTCAACTTCTCCATTTCTTTTCATTATACTGGTATTCACATAATTCTGCATAAATCACTTGAAGTATAGATCCAAAAAATAGTTTGGGCAGCAGAGTTGTCGCATAATATAAAGAGTTAAGGATAACCAAAATGCGTGAGCTTTAATAATAGTTTATGAACACAGCTAATGACATCTCTCCCACATATCTAACTACCAACCGTAAGTAATTATTGGCCTATTTGGCAGCAACATAAAAGGATTCCATGAAAAAGTTGTTCAGTTTTTACCAACACAAAATTTCAAATAAAGTAAATATAACTTATAAATTGACTTGACTTCACTGGCACAGCTGCTCAACAGCTGTGACAATCTGCGCAGGTTGAACAACGGTCCATTCTTCCAACGTACCAGCATAAGGGGTAGGCACATCCTGTGAAGACAAGCATACGATTGGAGCATCCAAATAGTCAATAAAGTTTTCAGTAATAGCTGCTGTCAAGCTAGCACCAATGCCACCAGTCTTCATACATTCCTCCACAATCAGAACACGGTGTGTTTTCTTCACTGAATTTCCAATTGTGTGAAGATCAAATGGTTTCAGCGACCTGATATCAATCACCTCAGGATCATATCCCTTGTTCACCAAGGTTTTTGCAGCCTGCATCACGTGATATCTCATCCTAGAGTATGTCAATATAGTAAGATGCTCTCCAGGCCTAACCATCTCAGCTTCCTCAAGGTTACAGATGTACTCCTCATCCGGGATTCTTTCCTTTAGGTTGTAAAGCAAAACATGTTCAAAGAGAATCACGGGGTTATTGCTGCGGATTGCAGCCTTCATCAAACCCTTGGCATTGTAAGGCGTTGAGCACGCGACCATCTGGATTCCAGGAATTGACTGAAAATATGACTCGAGGCGCTGCGAATGCTCAGCTCCAAGTTGTCGACCAACACCACCTGGTCCCCGAATAACTATTGGTATGGTGAACTGCCCGCCAGAAGTGTAATGGAGCATGCCACAGTTGTTTGAGATTTGATTGAAAGCTAAAAGTAGAAAACCCATGTTCATACCCTCAACGACTGGCCTCAAGCCGGTCATGGCAGCTCCAATGCCCATACCGGTGAAGGAATTCTCAGCAATTGGGGTGTCAAGAACTCTAAGATCACCAAACTTCGTAGCCAGGCCCTTGGTCACCTTGTAAGAACCTCCATAATGACCCACATCTTCACCCATGACACATACAGTGGGATCTCTATCCATTTCCTCTTCCAAGCCTTCTCTTAGGGCCTCAAAGAGTAGAAGTTCATGCCTAAATATAAAACCAAATAAGATTGAGATAAAAAACAATCACCAATCAATACAATACAAATCAACAAAGCCAATGCCATGAATATTTCATGGATTTCCTTTCTATTCATGGCATTGTCCAAAGACTGCATAGTTTCATTCATCTGTTAAAGCCAAAAAAAATTACAAAACGAGATAAAAGGCATAGCTAACATAATTGGCATAAAGGTGGGTTGGGTAGAATTTCAAGGCCCATTCAGAATTTTAGATGGTCAGAGATGCATTGATTTTCACCCAGGCCCAGCTCTGCCCCTCTTACAACTTTCAGGATATTAACTATTACTTTCTTGAAAAGAAAATTTACAGGAATATGTTGGGATTTGATGACTATTTATGCTCCACCTGTCCTAATCAGCAAACTACGTGACAAACAATGGTGTGAGAAATGCACTAAAGGTAAACATTTATGCATAAGTTAATAAAAAGTAAATGCTACAGCTTGGAGGTTTACAGCACTTCATCTGGTTGTGGACTTGTCACAATGTTAATTTTATAACAAATTCGTTAGTAGGACATGTGTTTGTATTTATCAGACTAAATTTTAGTAATTTTGATTGCATTACAAACCACAAACACCACAATATGCCATCATCAAATTTGTCTAACCGTGAATTCTCAAAAAAAAAAAAAGTCTAACCGTGCATATTCCAATGTGTCATCAACAGAAGTGGCATGACTCAACCAGGCCAATCAACAACTTCATACTAACATAATGCAAGAGGTTATTCAGAAAGCTATTTACTCTCAGAAATTGCTTACCCAAGTTTTGGATTCAACCTTTTAATCCTCTTTGATTACACCTGTTCAAAGTTGGTGTGCACTAATGTCTGGATCCATCAAAATTTTTAACGACTTGGATATATTATTTAATCATAATGTCAAAAGATTTCTCCATGAGGGTGGGAGTGGAACTACCAAACTTAGGACTGTTTATATATACATGATTAGCTCTTTTTCAACTACTCCAAAATTAATGGGTTAAACATTTAGCTGGCCAAGAAGCCGCACCCCTTCACTCCACGTAAGACAGAGTTGCATACATCAGTCACTATCAAATCAAGATTGGCACTAACAACTTCAAAGTATAAATCAAAGATTCAGAGAAAAAAAGATAGTGAATGGTAGTAACAAACCCGGGCTTTGACGCGGTTGAAGCTGCGGAAGCATCAGGCTTTGTCTACACAAAGAAATACCCAAGAGTTAAAACTTTAGGCTACAAAACCGAAACAGATAGAGGTAGTATATAAAACACAAGAAGGATGAGAGACAATTAACTGCAACTGCATTGGTAATCAATTGCTTCGCTCTGTGACCCTTGGAATTAGAACCCGGGTTCATATCCCCATTAGATCTGACCACAAAGAAGCTAGCTTTCCTCTCTGAATCAACTAAGCAAATCACAAGAACACCCATTTTGAGCTCACCCAATTCAACATTAATTCAGCTAGCTAAAAACGAGCAAGTCCCAGAAACCCAAATCACCATAAATGTAGCTGAACACAAAGAAACAAAACCTGAGAGAGATCTGCGAGAAGGAAGCAGCAGCTTGTTGGAGTCCAAGGACTTGGACGCAGTAAAACCAGAGGCAGCTCCCAGTCCTTGGAAAATCGAAGCCATCTGACGCAAAGCTCCTCAAAGTTGAAAGCTTTTTTCTTCTCTCTTAACGTGTTAGAGAAAAACCCAGTACGGGGGTTATAAACGAGATGAGCAAGAAATGTGATGAAGATAGTTAGCGGAGAAATCTAGGTGTGATGGAAACAAAGTGAACAAACGCTCACTTTGGGTTTATGGCCCCGTCCGTCCCCTTTGAAGTTCTCTTGAATACTTGTGTCGTGCAACTTGTTCTGCTACATAAGTTGTATCGCCAAGTGTAGTCCAGGGGCGATCTGCCACGTAATGGTATGTTCAGAAAGAAAGAGACTTCCTTGTACTCGGTGGAGGTGGTGGTTCACCCATTCCAACCACACCAACCAAACCCAAACCCGATCCAATGGCTGGTTGCTTGTCTGCGGTTTTTGGATCCCCCGCATTTGGGTTGGGCTTGTGCAGCATCATTTTAATGCATGCTTTTATATGATTGGAGACACCCACGTCTTTATCCAAATCCAATGTTGTTCTCGTGTCAATTGGCTATATCTTGGTATAATCAGAGTTTTATCACCATCATTACCGGTTAATATTAAATATTATTTTAATTAATTTTTAAATTATAAAAATAATTTTTTGAATATTTTTAAAATTACGATAGCTGCTTAATATATACTATATAATTTATAATTTTATAGTAGCCACATCTCTACAAATCATAACAATATAAATTTGAAATAACAACAATCTATTTATTTTAGTTAATATTACTTTTCACATATAAACAATAACTACACTTAATATAAAAGATATCTTTAGTCATCATATAAATATAAAACTAAAGATAATACAAAATACTTAAGATGTTATAATTTCATCATATAATAAATAATAATTAGATAAAGACATCAAATAAAAAGAATAATAAAATTTTATGATTCTATAAGTATTACAACAAGAATTCATGCCTAGAACACAACCATCTAGAAGTGAAACATAAAATAAAAACATTTATTGTTATATTATATTACATATATAGAATTTAACATATGCATTAAATACAATTGAAGTTAAAAGAAGAGAAGAAATAAAAAATTTGGAATTTAGTTTGTCAAATACTTGCTCAAATCAAATTAACTACAATTCTCATTTGGTATAAAATTATTATCATTGAAAAAAAGTCTCATCATCACCATCACTCAAATTCATTGTACCAAATGATATTTCAATATTTTTCATCCAAGATTATCTTTTAAGTTACATTCGTCTGTTAAACACGATTCCTTAAAAAATAATATACTAAAAGATTGTTATGGTCAAGGCAAATTGGATATATAGAACTGCTTGTTCAATTAAGGGTCATAGTAAACAAATAAAATTAAATTATTAAGAAATTACAAGAAACTATATTCAACTTAATAATGATAATAACATACCTTTTTCGAAACTTTAAATTGTATCGAATAAAGACCAAGTCGCTCAAACTTTGTGTTCTAATATAGTCATTTTCTGAGAATGGATGAATTTGAATTTATTATCTTTTGTATTTTAATCTGTTTCTTTTCATGGATTAGATCGATTCAAATGTGCTCCAATTACTTTAACATCTTGTTACATTTACATATTGACTCAAAATTTCAATTGCAAATTGCAATGCTAGAGCACCACTTTTGAATTGGTCTAACCAAATAACAGTAAAATAATAAAAGTAACATTATTAAAAAATAAAGTGATAATTAATTTCCAACATATAACAAAAGTGAAAAAAA
>JAOTAX010000002.1:37446462-37501601 GCA_025629825.1 Erythroxylum guanchezii
TGGACTATTTTGCAATTTTGAAAAAGTTTAGGGACTATTTTATAAATTTAAAAAATATCCCGAAACGGTACCCGGTATTGACCGGTACCGGTAAAGTTCCGTTCCAGAGCCCAATCCGGTACCGAGGCCGGTACGGTATTCATAACATTGGACGGAAAGCATATTTCCGTCCCTAAAATTGAGTAATCTAGCGATGGTACTAATATTTGTTGCTAAATTTGGAGGAAATCCATCGCGGCAAAATTAGCAACGGATGTTAGCGACGGAAAAATGCTGCCATCGGTAAGCATTACAAGTTAGCGATGAAAAATTATCGACGAAAAATATACCGTTGGAAATTAGCGACGGAAAGCATATTTTCGTCGCAAAAATTGAGTAAATTTAGCGACAATTTGGAGAGAATTCGTCGCGGCAAAATTAGTGACGGAAAAACATGTTCGTCAGTAAAAGTTAACAACGAAAAATTATCGACGGAACATATACCGTTGCTAAAGATGGAGGAAATTTTGCCGGAATAAAAAATTTTGAATTTACGTACGGAAAATTCCGCAGGTAAATTCTGTTGATAAATGGCTTTAGCGACGGAATTGTCGTTTCGTCGGTAAAAAGGCGGGAATTATTGGAGGAATAAAATTTTTTTAATTTACCTACGGAAATTTCCATCGGTAAATTCTTTTTAAATTTAAACTCACCCGACATCTCCCTCCCACTTGTGTTTTCTTCTTCCTTCTTCCTACATCTTCTCTTCGGTTTTCTTGGAGCTCATTTCTCTGTTGTGGACTCCTTTTCAGCTTGTCGGTGTTGTCTTCTTCAGCTATTGTCATCATGTCCTTCGGTGGAGGTATTTTTGCAACTACTGTCATATATTTTTTCATATATTAGATCAAAGTTAATTTGGTATTTATCACTTTCGTTTATTTGTGTATTTTATTATTAGAAAACAACTTTAAGGTATAAATGTTAGTGATAGAAGGGACAAGACGTGATTTTAGTTTTGATGTTGAGATAAATTTCTGATACATGTAAAGTATTTGATGAAATGTCTGTTATTTGAAAAAATGATTTCAGTTCTCTATTTTCAGTTCTGTTTTAGTATGAATTTCAATATTTCAATTCTTTTACTTGAAATAATGAAGTTCTCTTCATAGTGGCTTCCAGAGAAACTAAACACTTTGTAGGTAAATTTAAAAAATAGTTTTCAGCAAATTTGCCAACGAAAAAAAATTCCATCGGTAAAATATATTTGGATTTACCGACGGAAAAAAATTTCGTAGGTAATTACCGACGGAATAATCAAATCTGTTAATAATTTTCTGACAAAAAAATTTTCTATTCCCGTACAAAATTTTCCGACGGAAATTTTATACCGTCGGTAATTCCATCGGTAAATTTACCAACGGAAAATTTCCGTCCGTAAATTTACTTACGGTCGTATCTCCGATGCCTTTTTCCATCAATAAATATCATCGCTAAATATGTTTATCGACGGAATGTGTACAAATTCCGTCGGTAATTTTCATCGCTAAACTCTATTTTTCTTGTAGTGTTAGCTTTATTAGTTAAATCTAAAATTAAAATGCTAAAATATTAAAAATAAAATAAACAAGTGAATGGTCTAAATTTATGAATTAACTTTAAATAAATTAAAGTTCAAGTTTAGATTATATAATTAAAACGGAACAAAGATCAACCCCCACATAATATTTATAAATAACTTAATATTATTTTAATTATAATTATCATTCAATAATAATATAATTCTTTTAATATATAATGTTATTTCATTTAAATTTGAGTTCAATTTATTGGATCCCTTATAATTTTGTATTTTATTAATGCATCTCTTAAATTTTAGAAATTATCAATAACTTTCATATGACTTTGGTTTTATAATAGTTGTCCCCTCTACCTTTAACTTTCACTAAAAATTCTAAATATAAGTGCAAAAATGACATTGTTTTCTTTATATGGCACATTACAAGGCATCTTACTTCATACGATGTCATTTTGCAATCCATACAACATCATATGAAACATAGATCCTCTATGAAACAAGCAATATGAAAAATGAAGTTCTAGTAAAAAAAAGGTACAAATTCTTGTTTCAATTTCAATAGAAAGAAGTCAAAGTTGATCAAGTGGCATCGGAAAGAAAACCAAAGTAAAGAGACAATCAAAGTGCAAGTCATTAGAAAATCTTCATCCATATAAGTTTAAAATAATGTAATTTGGGGAAATTAAGGTGGAAATTTAATTAGGGACTTTAAGTGTGTATGAATTTGAGGAAATATGGAGTAATTAGGAAAAGTTTTGTACTTGGCCAAATGCATTGGCAACTTTGATTTATTTTACTATTGTTTTCTCTAGTGCTTGAATAAATAAAAATGAATTCCAAATTTTCAAGTAAGGATCATGGATTTTATCATACAAATTTTTGAGAAACATGAGTTTTCTTATTTGTTTTTCTCAAGTGTCTCAACTATGAAAATGAAAATAAGGTGACATTGAGGCAAGTTGAGCCTAATTGTGTATTGGCTCACTTTAGAGTGAGGCCAGTATTGAATGAGAAGATTAAGGAATTACAGAGACAAGATGAGTATTTGAGCAGGCTTCGAGAAGAGATTAAAAATGGTAAACCTTCTGAAATAGAGATCAGAGAAGATGGATTGATGGTGGTAGGTAACAGATTGTGTATTCCAGACATGTTGGAGTTAAAAGATGATATTCTTGATGAGACACACAATGCACCTTATGCTATGCACCCAGGAAGTACGGGAATGTATATAGATTTGAAAGAGCATTTCTGGTGGAAAGGAATGAAGAAAGAAGTTGCGGAATATGCTAAAAGATGCTTAATGTGCCAGAAAGTTAAAGTTGAACACCAGACACCTTCAGGCAAGCTTAAACCTCTGCCGATTCCGGAATGAAAATGGGAGAATATTACGATGGATTTCTTGATGGGATTGCCGAGGACTATCAGGAAGCATGATGCAGTATGGGTGATTGTGGATAGGCTAACCAAGTCCGCACATTTCTTGCCAATTAAGCAGACAGATTCTTTGAATGATTTGACCAAGAAATATGTGGATGAAATAATCAGACTTAATGGGGTTTCAAGCTCTATAGTCTCGGATAGAGATCCCAGGTTCACCTCTAGATTTTGGAAAAGCTTACAGGAGGCTTTGGGAACCAAGTTGCACTTTAGTACAGCTTTCCATCCATAAACTGATGGTCAATCAGAAAGGACAATACGAACATTGGAGGCAATGTTAAGAGCTTGTGTCGTGGACTTCAAAGGTTCATGGGATGATCATTTACCTTTAATCGAGTTTGCATACAATAATTCCTATCGCTCAGGAATTCAGATGGCACCCTATGAAGCTTTGTATAGTAGGAGTAAAACTCCAATTTGTTGGGATGAGGAAGGTGAAAGGAGGTTTTTAGGACTTAAGTTGGTGCAAGTCACGGTTAACATGATTAAATTAGCGAAGTAGAAAATTAAAGCAGCTCAAGATAGGATGAAAAGTTATGAGAATGCACAAAGAAGGGAGATGGAATTTGAAGTTGAAGACAAAGTATTTCTTAAAGCTTCTCGATGGAAATGAGTTTTGAGATTTAGTAAGAAGGACAAGCTTAGTCCAAGATACAGTATGAGATCATTAAGAAGATTGGGCCTTTAGCTTATAAGTTAGCTTTTTTCCGGAATTGTCTAAGATTCACAATGTTTTCCATGTATCGATGTTGTGAAAGTACCAATCTGATCCTTCACACATAGTTCAACCTTCAGAAGTTCAGTTAAGAGAGGACTTCACTTATGAAGAACAACCAGTGGAGATTTTAAATTCAAAGGAAAAGGCTTTGAGAAACAAGACTGTGAAGCTAGTTAAAGTTTTGTGGAGGAACTATTCTACAAAAAAGGTCACGTGGGAACCCTTGGAGGCCACGAGGGAGAAGTATTCACACCTTTTCAATGTCTCATGTAAGAATTTCGAGGATAAAATTCTTTAAGGAGGGGAGAGTTGTTAGACCCTGAATTTTTTTTTTGTCAAGCATGATTTGAAATAAAATTTGAGGTTTTGATAGTTTTATTTTTGGAGTTATAATTATGTCAAAGTTAGTAGGATTTATTGAATGGGTAAGTGGAATTAAGTGCTAATGTAATAAGGAGGTTCAAGGACATTTTTGGAAGATCACTTAAGCATAAAAGAACATAAGCTTATAAGGAAGGGTAGGATGGATTTTTTGTGCTCATTAAGGGTAGAAATGGAAAAAGAATATGTTGTCTTGCTTGTTAAAAGGAGAAAACGTGCATTGAAGGGAGGAAAAAGTGAAAAACAAAATTAAGAGAGAAGAAGAGAGGTTTTGGTGAAAGAAGAAAAGAAGAGAAACCAAGTTTGTTAAGGTAGGTTAACCATCTTTTGTTCTTACTTTATTAAAGGAATGGGTTGTGTTGAGGATGAAGGAGTTAGAGTGAAAAGGGCTTTGTGTAGAGAATGAAAGGTTTGTGTTGAAAGAAGTTGAGTTAGAAGAACCAAGTGATTTTAGGGTTTCTAAACTAGATCTTAGGTTTTCTAACCTAAATGTACTATAGGTAGGTTAGATTTGAGCTTAATTTGTGTGTATTGCAATTTTTATGATTTTTGAAGTTTAAAAATTTTATTGGAATGTTGTTTTGAATGGAACCTTGGTTGTTTTAGGAAAGCAAGGGAATCCTACCCAAGAGCAAGGAGAAAGGCAAGCTTGACTTGAATTTTCGCAAGCTAATTAGGTGGGTAATGTATTTTTTAGTTATCGTGTAATTGGGCAAATTCTTGCCTATGTGTGTGTATGTTGATTTGCTTGAATTGGATTTGCTTGAAATTGAATTGTCATGACTTATTGGAAATGCATGATGCGTTGTGATTATGTTATACCTTAAAAGAGGTTATAACATTTTGAATTAAATGAAAAGAAGAAAAAACATGAAAGTATTGAGCATGTGATAAAATGAATATGTGCTTTTATTTGGGCAAGAGAGGAACCCGTTTTGTTAGTCACGTGCACGTTAACCCATAGCCTTATCCCGGCTGCCCGCTTGAGGCCACGAGATCCTGAGAATTCGAACTTGTTTTGTTCACGGAGTAAACTTTGGTTTCTCTATTTCATTTCACGAAACTCTCGAGCCATTTGTTGTGCATTACATCTTTAATTTGTCGAGTATGGTGCATAGTTGAGTATTATGTTTAGTGGCTGAAGTCTATGCTGTGTGTTATAAGTTTGAGTTAAATTGATCAAATGCTTAAATTGCTAGAATAGATTGAGAATGCTCGAATTGCTAGATATACATGTACATATGCTTGAATATGTGGTCAGTTGCCAATGGCTATAAATATATTAGCCACTGAGCTATATAGCTCACCCCACAATTCCCTCCTCATATGCAGAATGAGAAGGTTAACAATCTTTGCAAGGTATCGAAAACTCCAAGATATTAGAAACTTTTGTAACTAAGTTAGTTCGATCATTTTTGGATAGCTTTATAAGCATGTTAAATATTGAGCATCCTATGCATGTTGTTTTTTGTGTTAATCCTTTGATTATAATGTTTTGATGTAATTAAAGTTATGTATGAACTCCTTTTGATTTAGCAATGAGTTTAGAACTGAAAAGTTCCCAACGAGTGCATGCATATGTCTCTTGTACTTGTACAAATTCAGAATTTTAAGTCTTTCATAGGTGTAGGAATTATGTTCTGACTTCAGGGAAAAATTTGGACTAATCTAGGTGAAATTAGACAAAGTTGTCTTTAGAAAATTGTAGGTCTTTCTTTTATCTTTCCAACGGTATATAGTATGAAAGTTTTGGACATCTGAGCTGAAAGTTATGGTCTTTATAAGGGAATATATTCAAGAGTATAGATTGTATCGTCTGGTGATGACGTGTCGTCTGGTGATAACGTATCATCTGATGACGTCATATCGTTTGGTGATGATGTCATATCATCTGGTGATGACGTCATATCTTCTAGTGCACTGTTCATCTATCCTATCGTCTGGTCAAATTTTGACCTTTTACATGACAAAATCTGTCTTCGAGGTCTGCATGAAAGTTATAGATCTTGAAGTCCTCTTTCGAACCATCTAAAGAACACCTTAATCAAATGTCTATAGGGAAAGTTATGGCAATTTTACCAATTTGTCTACCCTATCATCTAGTCCACTGTAGACTGAATCATCTACCCTATAGTTTGGTCAAAATTTGACCCTTTAAATGACAAAATCTGTCTTCGAGATCTTCATAAAAGTTGTAGATCTTGAAGTCCTCTTTCAAACCATCTAAAGAACACCTTAATCATATTTCTATAGAGAAAGTTATGGCAATTTTCCCAATTTGTCTACCCTATCGTCTAGTCCATTGTAGACTGAATCGTCTATCCTATCGTTTGGTCTAATTTTGGCCCTCTAGACGATAGAATCTATCTTCAAGGTCTTATTAAAAGTTGTAGATCTATGAGTCCTCTTTCAAACCTTCTAAGAATGACCTTAATTCGACATCTATAGAGAAAGTTATGCTAATTTCCCCAAGACAAGTTCAATATGGTTAAGGACAAGTAATGTTTCTGTTAAATGTCTCTGAATGCTGGGCTTCGAAAGCGGGGTCTAGCAAAATTACTCTTGCATCTTCTATCAAATGTATGTTTATATCATCTCTTGTTAAAAAAATATCTATTCCATCTCTTTTAAGAATATCTGTCAACTATTAATATGTATCCTTTTTTATACTCTCCATCTTTCTCATTTACCTCTCATACCCTTACCAAGTACAATCTAAACTTATACTCCACATCTAATCTTTGTAAATAGTAGAAAGTTTGTATTTGCTTTATGAATTGGCCAAAAAAATGCTTAAATCAATAATGATGTTTAAATGCATGTACACATATTCAAACATTTCCTGTAGGCCCTTCATTACATGATTAAGTATGTTCAATATGAGATTATGTGACATTTCTTATTAAAATAATATTTATTTTATCTTTTATCTATTTCTCACTAACACCTATGAGTGATCATTTTCAATATCTAGATATTTTGATGTATGAAATCTCTTACTGGTAATCTTGTAAAACAACCCCCTTAACCCTAAAATATACCAGATAGGATTGTTCCTAAAATGTGCTAAATACTTGCTAGCAATCCATTGGTAATCAACTTTTGTATTGTCAAATGTTCTCCCATAATAATGAGTGTCTTGGAATGTCTTGGTTTGAAATGCATGTCCATCTTCTATTAGGCTCACATGTATTCTCCATGCACATTTCTTTTTGCGCTTTGCATTAACTCTTCAAGTCTCATTTGGATACTCATGTTTTTTAAAGCCTTTTTTTAATATGTTTACAGAATGAGAAATTGTTCATTGCTTCAAAAAACAACCCTTTCATCATCTAAACTTAAAGAACTCAAGGAAGGATATTTAGGCTTCTTCTTCTTCTCATTATTTGAACTTCCTTCTTGACTACCAATGTCTTCGTCATCAACTTCAGTTTTATCATCCCTTAAGTCAATATTTTGAACATCCACACACCATTCACTCATATTAGGTAACTCTTCTTCCAGAGCATATTTGTATGTATCACTGAGAATTTCTCCAATTGAATATCTTAAATCACTGATATATGTTAATTATCTTTCATTATATAATAGGTCATCTGAATCATTTGATGCTTTAGGACCAACTTCAATGGCTGTTATAATGGGTGCATTTGTTAGTGTATGAATGCGTACATCACAAGCTACCATAATAGCTTTTTCAAAACCCATCTCCATATCATCATCCTCAGTTACCTCAATAGGAATATCTATTGCATTGTCATTAAGTGTGCATAATTTGGTATACTTCTCCCCGTCCATATAGATCTATAGTTTCTGTTGATGCACCTATCAAGTTCCTCACATTGTTATCATTTTATAGTAGCGTCAAACCATCTTCAAATGATTTATGTAAGAATTGATAGGTAAAATACCATGCTTCTTCATATCATAACCTCTTAGCCTTAAACATGAAAACAATTAATATAATCTCATCAACCTCAGAACCAAAACTATCTCTCTCTTCACTTTCATATGTCATTTTTGGTTTGAATTTGAAGCATCCATCATAAAAACAATCAAACTTAATTCTTGAGTTTGAAGTACCAGTTATTCCTCAAACAAAACCTGCAATAGAAAGAAAACATATTCAGATCAATCTATAAAGTAGTATGTTATATAGCTTTCATATCTTATAGACCATAATATATACATACTACCCAATATATGTAATTATACATAATGCATTATGGAATCACATAACATATTTCTATTTTATGATGCATATAATGTGAAATTATCTTGATCACATATTTTTATATGGTAAATTCCTTGAGAGTAATTATGCTAATAGAAATATAAAGGTTAATATACACAAACAAGAATTAAAAGAACATAAATAGTAATTTCACTTTCAAAAGCTTGGAAGGTTGAGAAAATACAAATATGAGGTCAGTAAAAAGTAGTGGGATCATGGTTGACATAAAAGGCAGTCTCGATTACCATTAAGAACCACTGCATACAAAACCACAAGTGAGAATTCACAAATCTAGATATAACTACTATATAGTGAAAAGATAATTATCAAAACTATAAGTATGAGCTAAGCTAAGTTGAAATTAGCCAACTCATGGGAGTTCAAAAGCTAGAATTAAGCATAAACATACAAACCAACATTAAAAATAAATTAAAGGAGCAGTGAAAATAGAAAGCAATATAAGATAAACAAAAAGAATATTATATTTTTTAGAGAGAATAGAAATAAAATGTGTGCAATAAGTTATCATATATAAAAAAGACAATAGGTCAATTAAAGGAGTCTTACAAACATCACATTGTTGCATGCACAAAAAGGTTCTCTAAAACAAACCAAAGCAAGCTAATATAAAGATGTAATTATACCTACTTCAAGTTAAGGCTAATTCACATACTTATAAAACCAAACCATAAAGAGTTATTGATAGTTTTTAAAAGTTAGTTGATACATTGATAAAATATAAAAGCACAGGTCCAATGAATTTAACACTCTTTAAATTTTATTAAAATTGTATATTAAAATTAGTTCATTCAATTTATTTTCAATAATAATAATTATTTTGCATAAATTCCTATAAAATTTCTTATTTGAAAATAATTTTATAGATATTATTTTTCCTTTAGTAAATAATTAAATATTTTGAATTGTTATTTGAAAAAAACTAATTTTAATCAAGTGAATTATGAATATAGAATATTTAAACTGAATTTTATTTAGGCCAGACTCAATTCAATTCATATACAAATTTGATAATATGTTTTATAAATATAATTCTTAAAACCCAACATATGGACAAAGAAAAATATTTCATTTTTTAGATTTTCTTCTATATTTTATTTTCCATCTTGCCACTTCTAAAGCTCATCCAACGGCCAAAAACACTTAGCTACAACTTGTGGATAGAATACGAAGATTACGACGAGCGTCCTCTTCTCTGCCTCTTACACGATGAAGCCATAACTCCTAAGCACCCCGCTCTCTCTCGTACCAGACCAATCTTCGCTGTGTATACGGCTGTGGGTGTTTAATTTGTCACCTGGTTTAGGTGAGGCCTGTAAGTACTACGTTTATCTATTTATGTCCTTTGGTCGTTTACTTCTATGTGAAAATCAATTGAATTCTGGAGAATTGAAAAGCGATTGTGTGGTAAAGGGGCAATTTTTTTGCGCCCTACTTTGTTTTTTGTTCTGATAACGGGTTGTTTGCTCTAAGTGGATGGTGTCCATGGTGGTTTTGGTGGGAAGCATGCCATCTCTGGCTTCTTTGGTTACTTTTGGAAGCCATGGAGTGGCTGCTGTTGCCACTACTTCTTCGGAATTCTCTTCTTGTTCACTTGTTCGGAGAGTTTCTTTGTCAAAAAGGGCTTTAAGGGGCGGGAAAAGATGGCGTTGTGTTTGTAAATATTCTGTCACTACTACTGATTTTGTTGCTTCCGAGCAAGGCAATGCTGTGTCATTTGATTCTAACAATGATACGTTTAGAGGGTCTAGTGGTGAGAGTGATAGTGATGTTGTACTTAAACCTGCTCCAAAGCCTTTGTTGAAGCCCTCTATTGCTTCTGGGATTAACTCTGTTGGGTGGGATCCTTCGAGCAATGGTGCGAATTCTGACAATGAAAAGTCGGATTCTGATGAAGATGAGGAAAGGAATAGGGTAATTGAATCCCTTGGTGAAGTGTTGGAGAAGGCTGAAAAGCTTGAAACTTCTAAACCAAGTGAACTGGATAACAAAAATAGTATTGGTTCTAATAGGAAGGAAAATACAAATGTTAATAGAAGCGCACCAGCTAACATGAGAAGTAATCAGAGAGTTCCTAAACCTGTGAATGCAATGGTCAATCGTAACACAAAAAATGTGAAAAGTGTGTGGCGCAAAGGTGATTCTGTGTCAGCTGCACAGAGGGTTGTCAAGGAAGTGCCTAAGACTTCCAATAATGTTGTTAATGAACAACCCAGAGGAGCAGAAGAGGCCAAGCCAAAATCCCACACTAGTATGCCATTGGCGCCTCCCCAACCACCCTTAAGGCCGCAACCGAAGTTACAAGCAAAGCCATCTGTTGCTCCTCCACCAAATTTAAAGAAGCCTGTTATCCTAAAAGATGTGGGAGCTTCTTCAAAGTCGTCAGTTAATGAAGCTGACCAAGATGCTAAAACTAAAGAACGACAGCCAATATTGATTGACAAATTTGCACGCAAAAAGCCAAGTGTTGATCCTTTGATTGCTCAGGCTGTTTTGCCTCCCACAAAACCAGGAAAAGTGCCTGCTGCTGGAAAGTTCAAAGACCGTAAAAAAAATGCTTTACCAGGAGCTCCTCGGAGAAGGATTGTCAATGAGGATGATGATGTCGAGATACCTGATGAGGAGGCAGCAGAGCTGAATGTCTCTATTCCTGGTACTGCAACAGCAAGGAAAGGGAGGAAATGGAGTAAAGCATCAAGGAAGGCAGCTAGACTTCAAGCTGCAAAAGATGCGGCTCCAGTTAAGGTAGAGATTTTGGAGGTTGGGGAGAAAGGTATGTTGATAAAGGATTTGGCATACAACTTGGCAATTAATGAAGGTGAAATTCTTGGGTCCTTATACTCAAAGGGAATTAAGCCTGATGGAGTGCAAACCCTGGACAAAGACATGGTGAAGATGATATGCAAGGAGTATGAGGTTGAGGTAATTGAAACTGAACCAATAAAATTTGAAGAAATGGCAAGAAAGAAGGAAATACTTGATGAGGATGATCTAGACAAGCTAGAAGAGAGGCCTCCTGTCCTGACAATAATGGGTCATGTGGATCATGGCAAGGTAAGCCGTACATTGCCAATCTCTTCATTACTGATTTGATGTTCCTGGATGTTTCTTTTTTTTAACATTACGGTTAATTTTAGTTTAATTTTTGTAAGTTGAAGTTACATCTATGAAAGATATTATTGATAGTTATTTGATGTTATCACATGGCAGACGACCTTGCTGGATTACATTCGTAAAACTAAGGTATGTTGAATTCTCAGCATTTCGCTCCTATTTTATTTATGTTGGATATGGGCTTGTGTTTGATGTGTTAATGATCTTCACCAATAAAAATACAAAGGAAAATGAAAAAAAATATCATTGAAGGGCCAGGAAGTCTAATATGTGATATAGAGGATTCTAGTTATTGGTTTTCTCTCGGTGTTGTGGATTTGATCATTGCACATATATTGTTAATTGATGCCTGACAATTAGATATTATAGGTAGCTGCCTCTGAAGCTGGTGGAATTACACAAGGGATTGGAGCATACAAAGTTCTGGTGCCTGTAGATGGAAAGTCACAACCATGTGTTTTTCTTGATACTCCTGGACATGAGGTAGTTCATTGCTCAGTTATCGGTTCCAAGTCATGACAACTGAGTCTGAGGCCAGTAAACAAAATAAACATTACACTTACAATGTAA
The DNA here is from genome assembly GCA_025629825.1 of Erythroxylum guanchezii. Lineage (NCBI taxonomy): Eukaryota > Viridiplantae > Streptophyta > Magnoliopsida > Malpighiales > Erythroxylaceae > Erythroxylum > Erythroxylum guanchezii. The sequence continues at coordinate 37,458,490 of JAOTAX010000002.1, forward strand.
AGCCTTTAAAGGATATTAAAGTTTAAACCTGGTTTGTCTCCATATAAAAGTAATAGGCCAACAAACTATATCTAATATGAATCATGGAGCTGTTATGGGTAAAGCTGGATCTACACTTCTTTTTTATTATTAATTTTTTGGGGTGAGAGTGGTGGTGGGAGGTAGGAAATGGCAGCACTGGAACTGTTTGCTTAATAATAGCAGAGGTTTCAGGGGTTGGGGGATATGTGACTCACTCAGGAGCCTCTACCTCCAGCAGTCATTATTGAACAAGAAAAAGAGAACGTTGATATTTTGGTGTGCATTTTATTCAGTTGATTTATAATATTCTATGGTTCTTTTGCAAAGCCAATTGTGAACCATAACATGCTTGCACTTTCTTGCCTTTAGATGACACCTATATTACCCGCTCGTGTAGGCATTTGGAGCAATGAGAGCTCGAGGAGCTCGAGTTACAGATATTGCTATCATTGTGGTGGCTGCTGATGACGGGATTCGTCCTCAAACAAGTGAAGCTATAGCACATGCAAAAGCGGCTGGGGTACCAATTGTGATTGCGATAAACAAGGTTAATCAACTAAACCAATCCTGCTTCTTGTCAATGGAAACACTTGGTTGGCAAGGCTTGTTCTTTAGGAGTTGCTGACATTTATTTGTTTTCTTTTCCCTGTGCTAGATTGATAAGGATGGTGCTAATCCCGAAAGGGTCATGCAAGATCTTTCTTCCATTGGTCTTATGCCTGAAGATTGGGGTGGTGACACGCCAGTGGTTCAGGTTTTTGACCTTTTCCAAATCTGGTTATTCTGTCTTAGCATATAAGGATCCTTACATTATTCTACCTCCTTTTAACAGATCAGTGCTTTGAAGGGGGAGAATATAGATGACTTGTTGGAAACTGTTATGCTCGTTGCAGAGGTGAGCTAAATCATATGAGCATACCGAGTTTATCTTTGGTTCACTTATTTTATTGGTCATTGGTTGTAATTGTTCCCTGAACTACTTGATTACAATTATTTTCATGCGAAATGAATATAATCAAGTTTTTGTTTGGTTTTTTGCAATGTTTTCAAATGTTCACTCAATTACTTATGTCTCATTTGGCAGTGTCAAGTGCCTAAGGGCATTTGGCTAACGTTCCCAAAAAGCTGCAGCTATTTCTAAGTTCTTCACTCTAACATAATACTTGGTTGTGCCAGTTACAAGAGTTGAAAGCTAATCCTCATAGAAATGCAAAGGGTACAGTTATTGAGGCAGGCCTTCATAAATCTAAAGGTCCAGTTGCTACATTCATTGTACAGAATGGGACACTTAAAAGAGGTGATGTAGTGGTTTGTGGAGACGCCTTCGGAAAGGTTGGTTATTAGAGTTTGAAGCTCTGCAATACCTCTTTCAGATACAGATTCCTGCTTTAAGTGGTTTAAATGCTTATGAAGAAAATTTCACTCTTAAGAGAACTTTTTTTGTGTTGTGTTGTCTCTACCTTCAGGTTCGGGCACTATTTGGTGACAATGGGAAACAAGTTGATGAAGCTGGACCATCCATACCAGTGCAGGTTTCTTTGTTTCTTTTTATTTATTTTCACTTCATACTGTTTTGTAATTGTTTATTGGTGCTGGCTTGTGGGAATAAAAGGCATCAGGCCAATCAAACAAAATTGACATAATGAATACTGCAATTATGCTTGATCAGCAAACTTCTCATAGTTGAAACTAGAAGCTGGAATGTTGTTTATTGATACTCTTATGTATTTTGTCTATCAATGATTGTATCTTCAACTGTTTGGCTTGCTAATTGGAAATAAATATGAGGACACTAATTATATGCCTCCTTATTTGTTATTATTGTTTCTCTGTAATTGTAACGTGAATGTCCCAATGATGTAAGTTGAGTTATATGTATTGTTATGCCTTCTTGTTATCAGCAGTATTTGAAATACTTTTAAGTTGGAATTTGGATTGATTTGTGGCATACTTTTGCTGTAAAAACGTAACACTAGAGGTTATAATTGCTTCCATATCTATCTGGGTACTAAACTTTTGTATTTTGGTTGAGATTTTCTGATAGTCTTTTGGCTTTTGTGCTTCTTTTCGGTGAAGGTTATCGGATTGAATAACGTACCATTGGCTGGTGATGAATTTGAGGTTGTTGCATCTCTTGATATTGCACGTGAGAAAGCAGAAGCTTGTGCAGAATCATTACGAAATGAGCGTATATCAGCCAAGGCTGGGGATGGGAAGGTTACGCTTTCTTCCTTGGCATCAGCTGTTTCAGCTGGAAAGCTGTCTGGGCTGGATTTGCACCAGCTGAATATTATAATGAAGGTGGATGTGCAGGTATACATTGTTTTTATGTGCCCTTAGCTTCTCAATTAAAAGAACTTGGTGGCCTTATTTTGTTCATGGTATTGTGAGCTTGAATTGTGATTGAGGCGTGTTTGTTTTCACGATATTGGCTTCTTAAATTCAGACATTAAAGTCTCTGGATGCTTGCATTAAATCCAGATATTAAATCCTGTCTCTAAACTAAATTATGCTGCTCATGACTAGGGATCAATTGAGGCTGTCAGACAAGCATTACAGGTGCTGCCTCAAGCTAATGTGACCTTGAAGTTTCTATTGGAAGCAACAGGAGATATAAGCACAAGTGATGTTGATCTTGCAGTAGCTAGTGAGGCTGTTATCCTAGGATTTAATGTTAAAATGCCAGGTCCTGTCAAAACCTATGCAGAAAAGAAAGGGGTTGAGATTCGGCTTTATAAGGTTATTTATGACCTTATAGATGACATGCGGAAAGCTATGGAAGGGCTTCTGGAACCTGTTGAGGTTAGTTTCAAATTTATTTGCTACTTAATCCCATCTTTACGTGTATGTAGATACATATGCATGTGCATAGGCGTGTCTGGATGTGTGTTTTTTGAAGGCTTGTCGCCCATTCTGGCTTTAACCGGAATTTTAGTGCTGGAGCTGCAGTAGTTTGGTTTACTGCTTTGATTATGTAGCAATGGGTTTCTGTTCTGTTTCTTTTTTCTGTTTTTATTCTCGTATTTATGCATCACAAACTCCTTTAACAAAGGGTATTATTGCATTCCAGTTAGATTTTTGCTCTGAATCCTCTTTATCTATGAGGCCATTTGCTAATTTTGTATAATCGTCTATTGAGATTTATACTACTGAAGATTCAGTGCTGAAAGCTGATGTTTATTGAGTAGGAGAAAGAAATGATTGGCTCAGCAGAAGTCCGGGCTGTGTTTACAAGTGGCAGTGGTCGTGTTGCTGGGTGCATGGTGACAGATGGAAAGTTGACAAAAGGCTGTGGTGTAAGAGTTCTTCGAAAAGGAAAACCAGTACATATCGGTGTTCTTGATTCCTTGAGAAGAGTTAAGGAAATTGTGAAAGAGGTAAGTTTTGAAGTTAAAAAGAGTAGGTATAAAGACAGTGATATAACCTTTTTCTATATAACATATATTGAATACCTGGCTACTTTATTGTTTCAGTATTTCTTTTATTTTTTAGCTATGTTCAGCATCCACCTCTTCCTTTCCCTTTATGTCTGGATAACTCGTATCCTTATTGGGTTTCTTTGTAACACAAAGTCCTTTCAATTCACGTGCTTTTCTTCTGAAAACAGGTGGCCGCTGGACTAGAATGTGGTATTGGTGTGGAAGACTACGATGATTGGGAGGAAGGAGATATTGTTGAAGCCTTCAACACTGTTCAAAGGAAACGAACCCTTGAAGAAGCATCGGCTTCAATGATAGCAGCGTTGGAACAAGCAGGAGTAGCTTTTTAGAACGATCAACACTTTTCCAGGTGAAATTGAGCCATTCTGGGTCAACAGACGGAGGCACTTGAATGCATATGTACGCCAGTGTTTTTGGCTGGTGAAGAATGCTGATACTGAATTTAAACTTTTCATAACGTCTACTTCGATACTTCCAAGTGCAGGGACCTCAGACCTGGAATCTAAGCTCACACTGACCTTGTACCATCTGTTGTATTTTATTTGTGCTGTACATAGTCATAACATATATCAAATCTCAAGCTTCTTTCTGTAAAGAAAGAACAATGATCAAAGTTCAAATTGTGGAGCAACATGTGAGAACGGTTGATAGAAAGGAAGACCATCATTCTTTCTATGAAAATGATTGATTGTTCCTAACCCTCTTTTCTTTGGTAGCAAGGGATAGGCGTTCCTCTTTCTTTTTTTTGAAAATTAATATTCATTATAAATATATATATATACAATCTAGAGGATAAAAAAACTAGTATAATCTAAAGTATCTAGATTACAGAGATTTGTGGTTTCTAATAATTGTCTACATCTTAAGATCGAGGGAAACTTATGAGACCACTTTGCTCAGTATTAATCCAATCTTCATTTGCTCTTCATACTATTTGTCAGATTTGTAGCTATTCTTCTGGCTAACATAGCCAATATGTAGTGTAGGAAAATGGGCTGAAAAATCATCTCACTACTACTTTCTTGTTTGAATATTCTACAATTGTGCTCTTTCCATATGTAGTAGACTATGGCTGTCCAACTTAACTTGATAGCTTTGAGATCAGCCGCATTATACACTCTAAGTTTCCCCAGTCAAGTAATAGTTTCACTCCAATAATCCATTTGGTCAGGTCACGTTGAGTATAATCTGCATCCGACCTTAGACTTATTTGGTATACCTGCATCTAACTATGAGGTGTTCCAAATTTTTCAGTTTAACATTACATAACTCATAGTTCAAATTGCTAATGGAGAATATGATCTTACCCTTTGTAAGCAACCTTCCATTGATTCACATCTATAAGATGAAAGCGGGAGTTGGATTAAAATCACTGTCCTGTACTAAGGTTGCTCACTCCTGCCTTGTGCTATGTGTAGCTTGTAACAGTGTTTTGTAGGCTTTTGTGTTGAACTTCATTAAATTATCTGTTATTCACTGAATTTCATCATGCTCTCCTTCCTCACATCGAAGAAACACTTCCATCATAAGGCTGACACTTCTACTATTGTGGAAGGGCCATATCCACTGATTATTTCGAATAAGCATACTTACTTTAGTAGTTGGATTCACCATCAATTTCAAGGCTTGTACCTCCTCCACCTTATACAGTGGACTTTTATAGTGCCAATTATCATACTAAAAAGACGTGCTTTCTCCAGTCCTAATCCTGTGGAACACCTGATTCTACATCCATTAGCTGGTTTCTAGAATTTCTTTGAAAGTGCTTGACATATCCTGCCTTGACGGAAGGATCCAGATATTCTTGTACTTAATGAATATATTATGTATCCATTTCACCCATAAATTCTCCTTTTTGTAGCACAACCACCACAAATTTCTCCCCTACTCACCCTATGATTCATCCTTGCAGAATAGATGCCCAATCTCACTTGTTACTTAGGTTTGCAAATTTCGTTCCAACTAATCTTCGCTTTATTTCTACCTTGGTTTGAGCCATTCCACAAGAAATCCCTAAGTCTCCTATCGATTTCCTTAAGGATACTTTTGGGGATGGATAAATGGTTGATCCAATAATTGGTAAGATTGCTCAGTATTGTCTGAATTAGCTATAGTTTGCCTCTATAACTAAGGAACCGATTGCTCCATTGGTTGATTCTGCCATAAATTAAGTCCAACAAAGGTTTACAATCCACAACTCTAATTCTTCTTTGAGAAATTGGTACCCCTAAGTATTTGAAGGGTAACTGCCCTTATGTTAAGCCTATCTTGATAGCTGTAGAAGCTACCTCTCTACTTGAGTTGTAAGATAAGTAGAAACAGCTCTTCAAAGGGTTGCTTCTTAAACTTGAAATCTCTTGGAATTCCTTCATTGCTTGCATGATTATATCAACTGAGTTTTTCTCAGCCTTGCAAAACAATAAAAGGTCATTTGCAAAAGCTAGGTGTGTGAGCTTCATACCTTTACATATGCTATGGAACTAGAACTCTGGGTGTCGCCGTATGATATTCACAAGGTGAGTTGACAAAACCTCTATGCATAGGACATACAAGTAAGGGGATAATGGATCCCCTTGCCTCAAGCCCTTCCTTGCTTTGATCATGTTTGTAGGTTCCCCATCCACCAAGATGGTCATAGAAGTAGTGGTTACACACATTCCTCAACCCATTTTCTAATCAGAGGAGGATAGCCGACTGCCTTCAATATAGTAAAAAGAAAGCTCCAATTGATTGAGTCATAGGCTTTTGCAAGGTCCATCTTTATGGTATAATTCCTTATTCTCCTCTTAAAGTGATAGGCCTCTAACAATTCCTAGCATAGTAAGATATTTGTTCCCCAGACTCGCTCTCATTCTGTTTGCTAGGATCTTCGTGATGGTTTTATAAAGAAAATTACAAGTTATGGGTCTGAATTGTTCCATCTTCCTTCTATTACTCTGTTTGGGACTAAGGTAGATAAACGTTTTATTCCATTCTTTGAGGATTGCTCCTCTCTTATAGAACTCGTTCGCGATTGCTACCACTTCTTCTCCTACAATATCCTAATGTTTTTGAAAGAATCTCCCATTATAACCACTCAGTTCTGGAGCTTTGTCGGGGCATTATTGATTTCTTCCCTTATTATTTCTCTTACCAACGCCACCTTGTCGTCTTCATCAAGTTGTTTAAGCCCAGCTAGAACCTCTGCGGGTATATATCTTACTGGCATTACAGTCCCAAATTGCCGAGTAAAGTACTCTAAGGCAACTTTCTTCTTACTTTCAATGTCCTCATGGATCCGCCCCGTGTCATCTTTTAGCATTCAAATATAATTCTTACTCCTCCTTGTTGAAATTGAGCTCATAAAATACTTATTACATCTCTCACCCTCCTTCATCCAAAGCATCCGAGATTTCTGTCTTAATAGAGTATTGGTACTATTCAGCAGCTGATTATATTTTCCCACTAATGTAGCTTCTTGTGTTCTTAGTTGCAAATCTTTTGGTCTATCCAATATTCTTTTATGACATTGTTTTAGCTCCTCCAGAGCATCAATTTGAGCTTTCAAGTCTGGTTGAACTGTTTTCTTACTAAGCAATTTCAGTCGGTACTACAAGGCTCTGAGTCTTATGGTGATTTAATATCCTTTTGATCCAAGTATGGCCCCTTACATCTCCTCAATAAGTATGTTTATGAAGTTATGGTTGTCCATCAAGTGATTAAAGATCCTAAATGGGCACCGGGAGAAACATTTTATTATGGTTGGATAATTGGTTACCTGACTGGGGACCATTAGTTTTAACGGTGAGTTCCCCAGTTCCAGACAGTGCTCTTTATGTCAAAGTGCCTGATTATACGACTGACGAGGGCACCTGGCAGTGGTCTCTGTTTCAACAGTACCTTCCCTCCGCTGTCTGCCTTGCTCTTGCGGCCACTCATCCTCATAAGACGAGGGCAGCAGACGACGTCCTCACTTAGGGGCCTACTACTCATGAGAGATTTACAACGGCGTCTGCTTATGATCTTATCGCAGGACAAACCTCGATAGTGTCTAGCAACTCTTGGAAGTTAATCTGGAAATAGGTTGGACCTCAACGAATTAGGTCCTCCCCTTGTCTTATGTTCAAGAGAAAGCTTCTGATCAAACCACCAACGTGTTGCTCGCCATCTTACCCTGGACAGTAAGTGTCCCTTCTGTGGCCAGGAGGAGACAATTTTACACGCCTTCCGCGATTGTTTGCAAATCCACAATTTCTGGTGTCAATTCCCACCCGAAGTGGTCGATCCCGTTTTCTTTCAGTATGACGTGGAGCAATGGATGTCTTCCAGTCTCCAGCCACACGCACAAGTGCAACAAATCCAATGAGCAACTCTGTACGGGGTCGCCTGCTGGTTCCTGTGACAATGGAGAAATTGTTAGGTTTTCGAAGAAGGTTTTATTTAGCAAAAACCAATTCCCCAATTGCTTATTGGTTTAATTATAAGAGTTACCATACCATTTCAGATAAGCCAAACCCGTTCTATTCAACACCTCCTGAAGTTCTCGACCGTCGACTTGGCTCTAATTTCTCCCACTCCTTGCTTCTTCGTACTTCAGAATACAATTATAATCACCTAAAACCATCTATGGAAAACTCATGAGATGCCAGTGTTCTCCAGTTCTTGTTAAGCTTGCGGTCTTTGGAACTTATGATTGGCCGTATACAACATTGTAATGGCAATCTTAGTCCCAGTAGCTTTAAACAAGAAATCAAAATGGATAAACTCCTGAACCTTAAATTGTTTATTCAGGCTATTAAAGCCTCTAACATTCCATACTGTAACCTTAACCATTTTTTCTTTTTACCGGCCCTTCTTCTCTTATACTTCCTATGCAACCCAGGGTTATAATTATTGGGTCACTTTTGGTACCAAAAGTTTCCATCCTCAGAGTGCCGATAGTCTCTTCTATTTGTCCTGCTTTATTGCCTGGTAGATCATTCGGTGCCAAGCTCATCACCAGCTGCCCATCCCCGAAGCATTGCGTATCCCCCACGATTGGTACTCCATTCGCTGCCATATGATGCTCCTCTTGAGTCTTTTCTGGTGGTCCATGTCCAATCTCATGATTCTCTTTTGAAGACGGGTTATGCGAAACCTGCACTTCAAGAGATGGCCCTCCATCAGCTCGGAGATCCTTCTCTTGGTTTGGGTTTGCCTCGTTCATCTGTTGTCCCTCTTGCATTTCTTTCCTTTTCCAAACCTGCTTCTCTTTTTTCATCTTCGGTTTCCACATATATGTTACTCTAATTAAATCCTTTACAAGGTCTCCATTCTCATCATGCTTCATGATTCTTAGGGTATCCGGTAACTTCCTTGATATATCCACATCAATACAAACTCTAGCAAACCCAATCCACTTCATTAAGGTTTGCCTATTTTGCTAGCAATGTAACTCATCCCTTTCATCGACCAATACTCCAATGGAACCTTGTGAATATTTAGCCATAACGATTAGGAAGTAATCATCTTTCTGTCTGTCCAATGTAACTCCAGGCTACCACTTCTTAATCGGTATTGGATGCCCCATTATGTGCCAAGGTCCAGCTTTCAACAATTTCTGCGCATTCTCTTCGATGTTGAATCGGAAGACAAATAGTTCATCTTCATTTACCATCGTATTCACCCGATCCCTTAGGCCTCCATATAACATTAGCCCACATGTTAACACCCGGAAAAACTAACCGCTTCTACAGAAAAAATCCCATAAGAGAGGTTCGCCACTTCTGAGCACCTTGCTGTAACACTTCAATCGGTGCTTGGATTAGTTTGTCTCCATCGGTCTCCACAAATCAAAGTCGACCTAGATTTCCAGAATCTCTAATAATCGAGCTCCAAGTGGGCTTCACCTTCTCCAGTCCTTGCTAAGTCTTAACTGATACTTTCCCTAAGGTGGAAAGTCGGTGATATTTAGGAGTGGAGGGTCCAAAGTAGCTGGAGTATTAGGAAGGTTGGTTGTGTTGTGTGAGGGCTCAAAGCCATAATTACAAGGACAGTCCTTAGGAGGTGTTGAGGATGGTCGGAAGAGCAGGGAAAAGGGAATTGTGATGGCGAGGCGAAAAACAGGGGGGAGGGAAGAAGGAAAAGGAGGATGGCAAAAATGGAACTTTCGGAGAAGAAGGGGTTGTCGGAGAAGAGGAAGTAGAACTGTCGGAGAAAATGTGGGTCTATGTTGTCCGGTTAATTGGGAGAGTAGGTTGTGCGTCGAAAGTGTCAGCCCTGACCAGAATGGTGAATGTCGATTAGAGCAAAAGTGGGTCGAGGTTGTCGGTAGTGGGGTAGAATGTGAGTGGGTCGAAGATGGTCCTGTCGACAAAAGAGAGCGTAGCTCCCAGGTTAGCTGCAGGAGGGGGTTGCGAATCGGAGATGGTCGGGGAGGATGTCGCTTGGAGTGGAGAAATGTGGCAAAGGTTGTTGGGTATGGGGAATGATGTGGGTGGGTCGGAGGTGGTCGGAAGTTTCAGTAAGGCTAGGGTTGAGGACGGTTAACAGGAGACTCTCATCAGGCCAGTAATGATGCTCGATTGCCAAAATGAGGCGTTCATCTTTATTTGTTTTGCAACGTCATCGTGATCAATTGACCTTCGTTGTGATCATTGCATGTTCAACATTTGTTGCTGCTGCTGCCGCTTCAACCCTGCGATAGCAAATAATCTGTCGATAGGTGATAAAAGTTTGATTCTTGGTTCAACAGTTGATGGCAGGGAGCTTGTCACAGCTTTTGGCCTCTGTACTCCCCTTGTCAGTCATTTGTTCAACATTCACACCTCTGATCATTGAAGCAGACATCTATGTACTGGAGCACTATAGATTTACCAAGTAGCTGTATCTGATCTTACAAGATCCATGGAAAGTGCCTATATGTGAATTTTTTGCTAGGATTTATTTATCCATTTAAAGTTTGCAACTAAAGATTCCTTCTCTCTATCAGAGAGACACCCTGCTAAAAATGGCACAAACTGTAAAACCATTGTTCATCTATAACAGTAGCAATGATTTATGATTCTGATTCTGATTCTCTTAACAATAGTATAATACTGCCAAGTATTGATCAATCCTTTGATCTGAGACAAGTTGTTCCGATCATAAATAGGTTTCTCAGAAACTTTCCTGTCTTACATTTCAATGTGTTGACAGGTTATGACCTCCTTATAACCTGGCCACGGTACGAGGAATGTCCCAGTCTGTAACAATGTGGTTACGGGTTATCTCCTTGAGTGAGCGGCATCCACTTAGTGCCATTGTTAGTTCAAACTCGTCTCGAAGCATCTGAAGTACTTTTCTCACACCAGCCTCACCTTCAGCAGCCAATGAATATACAACCGGCCTTCCTATCTGAAATTGAGACAAAAAATCCAAAGGGTGTAGATCGCTAAGCATTGAGACAAAGATCCTGGAGATGTAATATCATTCTGATACACAATTCTAAGATAATAGAGGTATCTTTTGAGTACAAATGTTTCAGAGAGTGCATATTTTTGTTGCTTTACTTAAACAAGATTCTGTAAGGAAGATCACAGTTACAGGGCTAGAGATTTTGGTACGTATTCTGGGAACAGGCACTCTTTTCATGTTCAAAGTATCAAGAAATTATGTTATAACTAAGCCTCTATTCTTCTCTCCCCGTGTCCATGCGTTTTAATTTTCTGGTAAGTGATACCATCTAGTTGATGTGTGTGTGAATGCAACTAATACTTACAAATATCCCAGAAGCTCCCAGTGCCAATGCTTTGAACACATCTGTTCCACGCCGAACTCCACCGTCGAGAAAAACAGGAACTCGGCCTTGTGCACCTTTAACAACCTACAAAATGGAAATCCCTGCAGGTTACAGTTTCGAACGTATTTCTACCATATCTATGGTCCCATATTCACATTGAAGAGTGAAGTGAAACTGAGAACATCAAGAAAAGATGTAGCAAAAATCAAGCATAATGCGAAGACACTATGATGTGTCAAAACCAATAGAAGCACATTTACCTCTTCCAAAGCCATAATAGTAGCAGGTACATAATCAAGCTGACGAGCCCCATGATTGGAGACAATGATTCCGGCAGCTCCATATTGTACTGCTAGTCTTGCTGCAGTGATGGCAAGAAGGCAAAAACATATATCAGGAATTCCATAAAAGATCAAAATAGAAGATGAGTCTGATTCATTTTGCTTTCTCTCTGGCAAAGCAGGGCAAAGATGGATATATTCTTATTCTTTTTACCATCCTCAGCAGTGATTACACCCTTCACCAGAATTGGCAACGAGGTTATTGTTTGTAGCCACTTCACATCCTGCTCGAGTAGCAATAAAAGTTTGTGAAAAGGTTGTCCTTGTAACAGGTTAATATCTGATACCATTACACCAACTCACCTTCCAGCTGAGGGACCGGTCAATTTGACCAGCAACATAAGAAGCCAGTCCAGAGTCATTGGCCTGAAAAATCAATTAACAGAATCATGAGCCAAAACATAGTTGACATAACTGAATCATGTAATGACAGAATCCCTCCTTTAGCTAATCACCTTATCCATTTTGCCAAGGTCCAAGCCCTCAAAGTTCTTCAAACTCAAAAACGGTGGCAGTGTAAACCTGACAAGAATAAATCGAAGAATTACAAATTTTCCACAGCACAAATGTCTTGTCTCTTTTCATCTCCTTTTCTTGTTAGTTGCTGAATAGCAAGAACTATACTCTAGCAGTTATTAAGTCATTTTAGGCCTAATAGTCACCTGTTCTTGATATCAGCTTCTCTCCGACCGAGTCTCGGAGTATCAACAGTGAGGGCAATTGCCTTGAAACCAGCCCTCTCGGCTCTTCTCACAAGCTGAGCAACTACATTCCTGTCCTTGTACACCTGAATGATGTGGACAGTAGTACTTTCAATTTGTTTGTCAACGCAGAACTTGAACAATTCTAAAGGGCAGAAAGCAATACAAACTACAGGAGATGGAAGAGGTGGTTTCGCAACTCACATAGAGTTGGAAAAAGCGAATTCCAGGCCCTGTTGAAGCAACCTCCTCTACACTTGAAGTGGCCCACGAGGATAGTGTCTGAAACATCACATGCAATGCAAACTTAGTATAGCAGATAGTTCAAACTTAATTTTAATTACTTGGAGAAGCTGAGCGATGTGAGTTTAGTATTGAAAACCAAGAAGATTGGACAAAATATGAAAGTTCAAATTTCAAATTATCAGATGAAAAAGGAAGAACCAAACCATAATTGTGCCAGCTGCTGAAGCTGCCCTAGCAGTTGCATATTCTCCTGCATTTTATGGATCAACACAATCAGAAGTGATGCAAATAGCTTTATTTCAGGATGAAGCACATTGATCTGAACTAGACACAATCAGTTTTCATGTACCAAAATGCTATACAAGGCATTAGAAATACTGATGTGGACAGTTAGTTTCAACCAAGGGATACTAAGTTGCTCCATGACTAATAAAGGACACCTATCACTCAGAATCTAGAACATAAAGTATGGTGTTTTTTCAGTTGCAGTCAGAAACATATACCCTCAGGATGGGCCATTTTCTGCATGGCCGTGGGAGCAATCATGATAGGCATTGAAATCTTGAAACCCAAGACTGTTGTGGTCATATCAATCTTGCTTACATCAATCAGAATTCGGGGACGGAACCTGTTTTCAAATGGTGAGAAATACAATATCATGAAACGAAGTCCTGGTGGATCATTACTTTCAAATGTAAAGTTTGTTCTTCATCTAAGCACATCAGAATAAGTCAATAAAATATGCCATTGCCATAGCCATAGCCAGACTTTAAAACCAAAAAGATGTGAGCTCACAGAATCCGAGAGAAGGCGTTCCTGTTCTCCTTAAGAGTCCACTGGTCCTCTGCGCCAGATGCATAGTAATCAAAAACCATCTTGGGCAATTTCTGCCTAGCAATTTCTTCATATTCCATCACATTAGTGATCTCCATCTTGTCAAACTGAACTTCGTTGCTGTTCCATAAAATTTCGACAATTGATAATGGTCATATTAAATCAAAAGTAAGACCTACGTATGAATCATCCGCGCGATAGCAATCATCGTTCTCACTTGAGAACAAATAAAATTAACTTAAAAGAAAGAATCTTTTAAGACAAATCAGAAGGAAAGATCAAAACAAGTAAGTGCAAAGAAAGCCGAATCCATCTGCAAGTCCAGAAACCAAATAATTTACAAGTCGTTCGGATAACTCAAAAGAACACAGAAACTCTCACCGATGGAGGTGTTTTCCTATTTGTCTTCTGACGGAACATCAGACGATAACTTAGATTTCTGAGTTTCAGAACAGCACAGATATACAACAGGCTAAGCCTGAAACTATATAAACTTGGCAAAATAGAATCTTGATTCATGTTCAGTAGAAGATAACAGAAGTTGGACATTTTAGATATAAATTTAGATAACTGTTATTTCATCAAAATGAAGAAAAAAATTGATAGACACAAAGAAGATGAATTAACATACGAGCGTGTGGTAGAAAAGAGAACAGACCTTGAACCACTCTATCACTAGAGAGACAGAGAGAGAATATTGAGAAATGGGAAAACTGACTACAGATAACGTTGGTCGAGAGATAAAGAGCTCACAAGTGCTCAACGTAATGTCATGGAAACAAACAAACTTGGCATGGTACAAAACAAAGAGAAATAGCTAAAGAAATGGTAGATAGAGACAAGCGTGGTGGGGGAGCTAATGTTCCTGAGATTAGACTTCAAACTGTGGATTGGTTTTCCAAGGTGTGCATCGCTAGGCCATATCTGCTTCCCCAAAAAACCCTTTTTTTGTGGAGTGTATTTTCTTTGAATTATTATCACAATCCATGCTCAATCCTCATCAGTCATTCTCATGATCCTCCAATCTTCTTCGTTGTTATTATCATTGTTTGTATTACTATTACATTATTTTATATCCATGTTTATTGATATTTTGTATTATTATTAAGAGATAAAACTGAGTAATGTTAAATCTTCCGGGGCTTTGTATACCCATTATAAGTTTCATTGAGATCTTCATTGGCATTCTTGTATCACCATGAGCTTTGATTGGCCAACAATGTATAAAACGTGCAATAGACATTATTTTTAATGTCTGCGGCCGCTCATTGATTGGTTCGTACTATTCACAGGAACGTGATGCGTTTGGAGATTGCGGCAGGAGTCTTATGTTTTGCCGAAGAGACTTTTGGCACAGGTGATTTCTTTTGTTTTGTTGGACTAGTCTACGGTGGTTCATGTCACAAACTTCAATGAAGATAAGAGAGAGAGCTGTGCCTTTCCCATAAATCAATTCCTCTTTAGTCCCAGTTATTAATTTCACAAGATTAAAAGAATTGGTAGAGTGAACGTCAAACAAAAGAGACGTAAAGGAGGGAAAAAAAAGAGTTCTTTCCAAGAAAGAAGAAACCTACCCTTCCATGGTAAAAGGTACAAAATAGCATCTTTGCTTTTCTTTCGGTTGGTACTCGAAATCTCCTTCAAGCCAAACAGAGAATCTAGTAACTTTTCTAGACACATTGATGGATCATCAGAACCCTCCTTTTTTTACTTTTCTCTTTTCTACTACACGTCAACATCACAAACAATGCAGAAAGAAAGAAACAAAACAACTTCTTATTTGGCACGAGTAGATCCTGTACTTTGCAGTTGCAGACTTACCTTATCTACCAGGGAAATAGCCACATTAAGAATTAAAGAAGCATAAGCGGTGAAACTTTTTAGCTTTTTTTTTTTTTTACTATAATGTGCCAAAGAGAAATGCAGGCAAGAAAAGGTAAAAGTACATGAAAAAAGCATCTTGAAATATGCATGGTGGAACTATTGAGTTTACAATGTTGTTATGGTACCATTGTTGGTGAATTCCCATCCCTTTGGACTCATCAGGGTTCTTCTCAGGACATAAGCTTTTGGTTCCTTTACCTTCAACACAAGAAGTACTTTGCTCTCCATCAGTATTCAAGCATGTAGGGATCTCTAAGTCTGAGTACACAGAAAAGTTGTCCATCTTATGTGTTTTGTTGCTTGTACATAGTCCACTGTTTCCTTTAACAACTAACCTTTTGCCAAGCCTGTGAACAAAATCTTCAGGGAGTAGTAGTTCTCCACTCAGCAGATTATGACTCAAGTTTAGGTGATCAAGATTTGGAAGAGAGCCTAAGCTGGAGGGAACTGTCCCAGTGAGATTGTTGTTGTCTAAAGACAGAGCAGTGAGGGTTTTCAAGGAAGAGAAAAGACTGGGTATACAACCTTTTAATCCACATCCTGACAAGCTTATTGATTTCAGGTTTTTAAGGGTCTTCAGAAACAAAGGTATCTCTGTGTTCAAAGGGTTGTCATCAACTATTAAGTACTGAAGCTGCTCTAAACCTGAAAGCGTTACTGGCAATGGTCCATTTAGAAAATTGTGGCTTAAATCAAACAAAACTAACCTCTTCAAATTGCCCAACTCTGAAGGTATCGCTCCAAGAAGCTTGTTGGAGCCCAGATCAATCTTTTGGAGAATTTGAAGCTGCCCCAAAGAACCAGGAACATTGCCTTGAAGGCCATTCTGGCTTAGGTCCAAAATCGTCAAACTCTTTAGATTTCCAATCGTTTCTGGAATTTCACCCCTTAGATTGTTGTAACTCAGATCCAGTTGCTCTAGACCCACCAATCTGCCAATCCCAGAAGGTATATTCCCTTGCAGATTATTCTGAGAAAGACTAAGGACTTTGATTCTGGAAACATTTGTAAAATTTGAAGGTATCTCTCCGGATAGAGCTGGATTGGAATCAAGCACCAAATGCTCTATTGAAGAAAAAGCTCCAAAAAGATTGGCTGAAAGAACAACTCTTGAAGTTACAAAACAGCTAAAAATGGAGAGACTTTTCAGGTAAGGAAGTTTCTGCAGGGATTTTGATAGGTTAGCAGATGACTTGCAAGGAGGGCTACTAATATCAGGACCAATGTGAATCCTAGTGACATGAAAGATGGGAGGATCTTCTTCACCAATCTCACATTGGATACCAGGCCATGGTGTGTTAGTGCATGGTTGTGGGTGTGCTTGAGCAAAGTCAGGATCATCCAAAAGCTCTTCTAAAACCTCAAACAACCCCAAAAGCTCGTTCATTTCCATGTTCATGTCACTCCCATCTGAGTTTCTTGATAATGCAGTCACCTCACCTGCGAGAACAAGGAGTCCAACAAAGTAGATGGACATGGAAGTAGCCATAAGTCGGAGAGATGCCCAAGAGAAACAAGAAGGAATCGAATGGAAATCGATTCCTGCATTCACCCACCTCCATCTTAAAGGAGGTAGGTGCGGATATTTGTTAATAAAGCTGCACGGAATCTTAGTTGTCGTCTCTGCGTGTTCCATAAATTGACACTTGACAGTTTGTGAGAATGATGGTGTTCCAGTTTTGCATGAGAAAAGAAAGTGAAAAAACTTAGATAATAGAGCAAAAGTAGTAACTTAACAGGGAAAGAAGAACATGTCAGAATGGTCAAATTGATCATTCAATGCCAAAAGGGAAATCATGATGGGACGTAACTTTAACTCAGTATCTTCCATGAAATTGACATCAACACGCGACGCAGTACTTCGAATGGAACTCCTCAATGGTTTGCCGGAATCTTTTGGCTGTGGACAAGCTAGATGACAACTAAAGTGAGGTGCTTTGAACAACCTTGCCATTACTTATTAAAATTAACTTTTAGGAGCAAAAGTTTGCTCACAAACTACACATGTTTTCATATCTCAAGCACATTTAGGTAGTTTAAGACATTTCTTTCTCCACCTGTCAATGAATTCAAAGTCTCTTTAAAGATATGCATACATCTAGCGTCTGGCACTGCTGTGCTGCATTTGTATTATTATAATTTTCTTTACTAAAATTTTTAATTTATTCAATCAAAATTTTTAAAAAAATTCATAAATTATAATTTAATAGTGCAAGATGATTCTTTTATTAAAAAATATGATATGTAAATAAAACAATAAGACAATTTATAAAGTAAAAAGAGAATTATAAATTTTTTTAACCACATTATAATTTTTATTGAAAAATATTTTGCAATATTAAGTTAATAAAAATGATTTCATAATGTGAAAAACTCGAAGGGGTGTAGTATTTTCGCAAACTCTTCGATTTGACCACAATTACTTGGAAGGTTCTGCCGCAGTTACTTGTAATTGTATCTGTCGGTTACTAGATATAAAGTAACTGTATTAGCAACTGTTAATTTTTTTGTACCAAACGAAAACAGAAAAATAAATACAAAATTAAACAGATCAACACCGAAATTTGGTAACGTAGCTCAGCACACCTTGCCTACGTCTGTGAGGCCTTCACCTAGCTTAATACTTTCACTAACGACAATATTTTTTACACAAGGCTTTACTGAGTCGACACCTCTCAACCCTTGACACTATCCCTCGTCCTCACTACTCGTGAAAGAATTTCACACTTAATAATACGACCGACTCGTATTAACCTCAACAGAGGATTTTCTCAACACTCTTTTTAACAAAAGAATAATAAATAAATAACTGAAGTGATTGACTAGCTAAGAACAAGAACAAAAAACACTTTACATAAAAAAAGAACAACTTCTCGAAAGGTTCAGCTCTACTAAAATAAATCTTAAACTTGTCGCAGCAAACTGTGGACTGATTTTTGCAAACTCCAACATCAACTCTCGGTAGCAGGGGAAGATATCACGCACAACTAATCAAGCAAATACGCCTTCGGTAGAAGAGACACACAATGGACAAATTGACTTAATCGTGAGCCATGCAGTGAAAACTCAACACCAAGCTATGAGCAATTCAAGATGTCGGACCCACAAAGAACTATCAGCTCCCGTACAAAAACTTCACACACTCACAATCAATTGACCAATAAACCCAGCTGCCCACATACGAAAATAACACCTGGAGATGTTTTCTGCTACACACGCATGGACCACACACCATAGGTTACGTCATCCACCATCTATTACTTAATTCACCAAAGATGCAATAAACAGTTGTTTCCCACTACACAGAGAGGCCTTCGCACACACACACCCCCTACACTTATATGCCCACATTATCTCCATAAGAAACATAATCCATGTAAATCTTCATCTAAAATAGAGTTCTATTTGCACAACAACTCTATCCAAGAAGCCAATTCAAGTAAGACTTCTTGATTTATGT
The DNA here is from genome assembly GCA_025629825.1 of Erythroxylum guanchezii. Lineage (NCBI taxonomy): Eukaryota > Viridiplantae > Streptophyta > Magnoliopsida > Malpighiales > Erythroxylaceae > Erythroxylum > Erythroxylum guanchezii. The sequence continues at coordinate 37,477,155 of JAOTAX010000002.1, forward strand.
TTTTTGTTATTATCTGAATATCTAATAATCAAAAATGCCAAAATTAAAATAATAGGACAAAGTAAATATCCCAACAATCTCCCCCTTTTTGACATTTTTGTTACAATAGAAACTTCTCTTGAATCACATAAACGAATATATAAATTTATTGAAGTTACAATACTCCCCCTCAATCCAAGTCAAATCAGAATTGTTATTTAATCACACGAAGCCATGGTCCAGCTGTTATCACCCAATTAAATTCAATATAAATCTTGAAGCTACATTATATTATAAGTCCAATTATCTAATAATGCCAAAATTAAATAATAAGATATATGATATATATCTTAATAATCTCCCTCTTTTTGGCATTATTTGTCACGTATTTGAAACTCCTCTTACAGGAGATAATTGGGCATATAAATATCAAATGCACAATCCATATGAGATGAAAAAAGAACTCTCCCTTAATCAAATATCAAGTTTCAAAGAACATCATAATTATCCAATCATCCAAATTTCTCCCCCTTGAGACAAAAAGATGCCAAAAAATAAGACGAATAGTCACACAACTACCTTAAAATCTCCCTTTGAATGGAACAATCACCAATAATAATTTGATGTCTTCCCTTTAGGACAAAACAGTATCAAAACCCATAATCATAAGAATCAACAATAGGTGTAGCGAAAGAATCATAAGCAGGTCAAGATGACAACTTACCACCATTCAAATCACCAAAAGATATGCCTGTAAGAGAGAGAGAGAGACCCATACTAATGAGCAAGATGAAGAGTCTTCGGTGGAGCGAAATAGAAGTTACAATGCAAATTACTAAAAAGATGGGACGACAATGGCAACATAAGAACTAAAGAAGATTTTTTTTTTTTACGTTTCATTTTTTATAAACAGCAAAAAATACTTTAATATTGTAAAGCACAAAGTTCCTATACTCCTCGATGAAATTCAAACTTGGGCTTATTCCTCGTCACATTATCTTGGTCGTTAACTGTTTGGTTGATTTCTTTATCTGAAGTAATTGACTTATCCTTAGTTTGAACAATTTCTTTAAAAGCAGTAACTAACTGTGAATTTAAACTTCTTCTTGTTTTTCCTTCAATACGTCTTTGTGCTTGTATTTGACTCTTTCTAACCCAAAAGTACTTCAGTAACATAGGTTGCCACTAGAAATTTAACGGAGATTATCTAGATTTTCGATTTTGACCCCTTTGAAACATCATTTATAACAGCTGTTATGTGCTCGATTACTCCATCAAAGTGACATGTAGGTATGAACCTTCGATTTTTCTTTGAGATTTCTCCTTGGACAGATCTGACCGCACCACTTTTCTCATCGTTAGACTTAGAACATTCACCTTTGTAGCCAATTCCTTGAAGATCCCCTTTAATCTCACCAATTTCTAACAACTTTTCTAGCTTTTCGGTACCTCTATTTAACATTCTTATTCCCTTTTCCGTACTGACCAGGTTCAACTTTGTTTCATTAAGCTCATTTATTATAGATAACAACTTCTTCTCAAGGTCTTGAATGGTGTTCTTTATGGTAGAGTTTTCCCCCTTCAACTTCTCATTTTTCTTACAAGTTTTGACCCATTTAATATATATTAACTCATAGGCTTCATAAATACCTTCCTTTTTATCATCTGAATTACTGACATCACTATCATAATCTGAGATTGAGCTTTGAGCTAATTCGTTTGCGTTTTTTTTTTCCCGAAATTTACTCACTTTTTCGTCATCGGTTACTTCCTTTTTGGTTATTGTAAAGTAAGTAACTAGACTTTTGTTGTATAAAGCAACAAGCACAACATTATTCACAACTTCTTCTTTACTACCATAGTCACTTCTGGATTCATTCTCACTCCAAGTGCTTGTATAGGACTTTACTTTTCTCTTCTTCAAGGTGTTAGCACATTCCGCTTACACATGTCTGCAGCCTTGATACTAATGACATTGAATTTTCTTCAAATTTCTTTCACCCTTTTGAGTTTTCCCTTGTTGTTTGAAATAACTATTTAATGAGCTCCTACCATTTTGCCTAAAATTGGATTTATCCTTCTTCACTTTCTTTAACCACTTGCTAAAATTTCTTGTCAATAATTTCGTATCCTCATTGTCATCATAATCATCTTCTACATCATTAGGTATTTTCCATTTTCAACTTGTAGTGCCAGTCCTTTACCTTTTTCTTGTTTGTCCCTCAACAAATTCATTTCAAAATTGGTGAAAATTTCAATTACCTTCTCCAATGACAAGTCATTGATGTTATGAGCCTCCTCAATTGTTACAATTTTCGGAATAAATCTTAGAGGTAGTGATCTCAATGTCTTTTTGACTAATTTCAGATTGGAATATTTCTTTCCGAGTTGATGTGCCTGATTCACTATATCGCGCAATTTTTCATGAAAGTCCCTAATAGTCTCATTTCCATCCATCTTCAGTTTTTCAAACCTCATAGCTAACATTTATAGTTTTGACTCTATCACAGATTTGGACCCTTCATGAATAATCTGCAAAGCATCTCACGCTTCTTTAGCTGATTCACAGGCTGATATCATTGAGAAGCACCCTTCATCAACAACACTGAAAATTGCATGCATTGCTTATGAGTTTCCAAGTGCACTTTTTTCTTCGGCTCTTGTCCATTCAACTGGATCTTTTTGAACCTTCTCTCCTTTATCATCGATAATTATCATATGTGTCCACTTATATACTACCGAATGCTAAGCTTTTGTGCCCTAAGCTTGGATGAAGACTTTCATCCATGATTTTCATACAGGATAGTTAGATTCATCCAACGGTGGTGGTCTGGTGAACGATGCACCCTCTCTTGTAGCCATATTCGCGAAACTAGGATCTGCACGAACTTGCTACCAAGTTCTGAATCAGTGACCTCACTCTGTTACCAATTGAAAAACCCGCAGGGGCATAGTAATTTCGCAAACTCTTCGATTTTATTGCAGTTATTTGTAAGGCTCTGCCGCAGTTACTTGTAAGTGTATATGTCGATTACTGGATATAAAGTAACTGTATTAACAACTGTTAATTTTTCTGTACCAAATGAAAACAGAAAAATAAATACAAAATTAAGCAGATCAACACCAACATTTGGTAACGCATTTCGGCACACCTTGCCTAAGTCTGTGGGGCCCTCACCTAGCTTAATACTTTCACTAATGACAATAGTTTATACACAAGGCTTTACTGAGCCAATACCACTCAACCCTTGATACTATCTCTCGTCTTCACTACTCGTGAAAGAATTTCACACCCAATAATATGACCAACTCATGTTAACCTCAACAGAAGATTTCTCAACACTCTTTTTAACAAAAGAATAATAAATAAATAACTGAAATGATTGACTAGCTAATAGTAAGAACAGAAAACACTTTGATAAAAAAAGAATAACTTTTCAAAAGGTTCAGCTCTACTGAAATAAATTTGAAACTTGTCGCAGCAAATTATAGATTGATTTTTGCAAACTCCAACATCAAGTCACGGCAGCAGGGGAAGATATCATGCACAACTAATCAAGTAAATACGCCTTCAGTAGAAGACACACATAATGGACAAATAGACTTAATCGTGAGCATGCAGTGAAAACTCAACAGCAAGCTATTAGTAATTCAAGATGTTGCACCCACAAAGAACTATTAGCTCACGTACAAAAACTTCACACACTCAAAATCTATTAACCAGTAAACCTAGTTGCCCACATACGAAAATAATATCTAGAGATATTTTCTGCTTCACACGTATGGACCACACACCTTAGGTTATGTCATTTACCATCTGTTACCTAATTCACCAAAGATACAATAAACAAGTGTTTTTCACTGCACAGAGAGGACTTCATACACACGTCCCCTACATTTCTATGCTCATACTATCTCCATAAGAAACATAATCCATGTAAATCTTCATCAAAGATAGAGTTCTATTTGCACAACAACTCTATCCAAGAAGCCAATTCAAGTAAGACTTCTTGATTTATATTTTTTGTTATTATCTGAATATCCAATAATCAAAAATGTCAAAATTAAAATAGGACAAGTAAATATCCCAACATAATAATATGAAAATTTTAAAAATTTTGACAATAAATAATTTTAACCCTTTAAAAATTGTAAAATTGTAGGGTTCAGATGAGGAGAGTACCAGTATCCATCCCTTTTGAATTTAAGATAATTACTTTATTTTAGTTATTGATAATTTTTGTTCTTATTTCCTTTTAAAATTAACTTGACTATATAATAAAGATAAGTCTAATCTTGATTTTTAGGTGTTGATTTGTGTTAATTAAATTATAATTGATTAACAGATACTTAAAAAAACACAATCAAAACAATATTATATGACCATTATTAAGAAAGATCATGGTCTAACCAAAAGGGCATTTCAAGAATAGTCCTTTGGTTCCAAAGAACAAATTTTGGGGGCATTCACTTATGACAAATTAAATTCATAGGTTTCGGGGTATTTGATTTGGTATCAAATTTCTCAAACTTTGAGAAAGAAAAAAAAGTAAAAAAACCGACTGAAAGTTAAGGTAAGATAAAAAGTTTAATGTTTAAAAGGTTCAATTAGAATTAGACTGTTATAAAATCGACTAAAGAATTTAAAATATGATTGTCTTTACCTATCAAATAATTTGAAATTTAATTAATAAAAAAATTGTTAAATAAAAATTAATTGAATTATAATAACTTACTAATTTACAAAATTGACCAATTAATTAATTTATCAATTTTTATGAATAAAAGTTGTTTAAAAAAATCAAATTAAAAAGTTTAAAATTAAATTAAAAATTGCTAAAATAAAAAAAAAATTGTGATTCAATAAGTAATAATAATCGGAAAAAAACGACCGAAGAAGAAACAGGAAAAGTGCACTTAGACGATGGGGCGGTGACGCTTTCATTGCATTCTTATCATTTGAGGGTTGATTGAATCATTGGCGGCATTAGGATATCACCATTTTCTTCATGCCGGTGGAGCCGTTGAAAACACAAACCCTAGGGAATAGGGATGGACTTAATTTATTCTCGTATCTTTCTGACTTGATTCACCTAAGATCCTCCAATTGTATTTCAGGCAAGCAAAAGCCGGAAAGGGAGATGAGAGATCTTCTAATCAAATTAGAATTTAAAATTAATTTTAAAATTATATTAATTTCTTTAATTAATTATTGTCATATAGTTTAGATATATCATTATCATATAGATTTTATTAGAATTAGGCTTTTGTCAACTATTGATAAAATAACTAGATCTTATATTGACTAAATATGAAAATATTAAAGGGTTTATAAGTGGTAAGGTTAGCTATCCAAATGACTAGAAATACTTTAACACTTCCTCTCAAGTGCAACTAAGACTAAACATCTAATTCTCACTTGAAATAAACATAGTAATAATCAGAATAGACCGCTAAGACTAGATATCCAGACAAACAACCATCAGCTCTGATATCATATTGGAATTAGGCTTGGGTCAACTATTGACAAAATGACTAAAACTAGTTATTTAAATAGCCGAACTTTATTATTTATAAACCTTTTTACATTTTCTTGTTTAGACAATATAAAATACTCTAACAAATTAATAAGGTGAATTAAGGATAATTCACCTAAGATTAAATCCTCAATCTAATTTGTTGAGTTATTTCATCACACAATTTTACTTTCAAAGAGCATTGGTTCTAAATTTTGGTAGTGCTTATCTAGACAGGGCAAGAGAAGATGATGAAGACTCGATTAATCCGCTTACGCAACAGAGATTAAGACAAAACTAACCAAAGTTGGAACGCATTTCAACCACAAGTCATCTTTGCTTTTAACTTCATAATTATTTTTTGTAGTCGTCCAGAGCACAGAGAAACAAGGAAGGCAAAATCTGAACATCGTCGATGAGCCCCCGGTACAGATACGTGTTTGGTTATGAACACAAAATCACAAATAGAATTGGTCGTTTGTAATCATTGCAATCCCAAAAATGATGTCCAAAATCTTCCATGTTGATAATCACTTCCAAGTTCCAACACTTGGGCGGCTAGGCAACATTAAGAAGATTAAAAATGCTATTGGGTACGAAGCGCACACGTGTAAGAAGAAAAGTTAACCAGAAAACATTGAGGTGTTGATTGATTTCAATCATGGTAAAAGAAATTAAGCTATATCCCACTTAGATAATGTGGCTGTAATTTAACTTACCACAAGAAACCAAAATTGGCAAAACTAGTCAAGCAAACGTTTATGTGCAAGAATGCAGAATCATCCACCAAGCTGTCTTTAAATCGACATGTGGAATGGCCCTTTACAGATGGCAGGTACGTGATGACACAACTACTACAATTACCTTAATTTGCTACTAGCCTAGTATGCAGTACAATGAAGGTTTAGTGGTGGCCAAAACCTGATAACCATCTCTAATCATTACCATAATCCAACAGCTAGGACCCCATAATCCTCTATATAAGCACTTGGAACATCACTAATCACTTAAAGATAAGAACCAAACCCCTCCCCCTGAAAATTTCTCTTCCACTCTTCTCTAAAAATGGATGAGTTTCCACCTAAGTTAACGCACGACCAAATACTATTCAATGCCTTGGCTAAGAAGATGCCCTTCTTTGCCTTTGTTTTCTCTATCTTTCTTTATCTTTCTGTTTTCTATAAATTCAACCTCTCTCCTTCAAAACTCTTGAACAACTCCAAATTCTGGTTCTTCATCTCTAACACTCTCATTATCATACTAGCATTGGATTATAGTGTCTCGTCATCCGAACACAATAGATATGATCTATACCAAGAATACGTAATGAGGAGGCAGAAAACTTTGCCTTCTTATATTAGCAGGACAATTATTCCCGAAGAAGAGGTCGAGCACTTTCATGACACAGAAATAGTTCCGTACGATAATATCAATATTAACTCAGAAAAGGGTTTGGCGACTGAACCTGAAAAGCCACGTACGGCACTCGATTTACCAGAAAAATGGTTGTTGAGACCCCCGGATCATAAGAATCCTAGCGATGGTGAAGGTATTCCAGGTCAGGAAGCGAGGCAACGAAGTAGCACTAATAATGAGGAGAATAAGAAAGTTGATGCGAGAACTATGCAACGTAGCAAATCGGATGGTTCAAAGAAGGTGATGTTTGACGAGAGTAGGAATATCATTCGAAGGGTAGAAACCGAAAAGTTCGAGCGGTTGTCGGACAAATCAGAAGCAGGAGAGAAAGTTGACGACTATGAAAATATGTCAAATGAAGAATTGAACAAAAGAGTTGAGGATTTCATTCAAAGGTTCAATAGGCAAATTCGGCTCGAGAAAGCTGTTGAGGACAGTAAATCATAAGGTCCTATTAAAGCTATTGTAGGTGACGATTCTTCCAAGGAACTTTGCTGTGTTCTTCTTCATGTTTCTTCTGTTTTGTATATTCGTCTTATCCTCCACCTTTAGTAGATTTTCACTACTTACTTAGGTTAATCCCTGTTAGTGACTTAGTGTACTAGCCTTTAGATTTATTAATAATATTAAATTATTCCTATTATTCTTGTCGTTCTTATCTACAATTTGATATGCAACAGATATATACCTTTAAATGATAAAACCCACAACTGAACAACGTCGAACACGTTAGTTTAATAACCTTCCCTAAAGTTGGAATTTGTGAAACATCTGACAACGCCAACTTCAAACATCGATCATGATGTATTTGACTCTATAAGACTTCATCACAATAGACAAGAACCTTCAAACAATGATCATGATGTATTTGACTCTTATAAGACTTCATCACAATGACAAGAACCTATGTTTTAATGTTCAGCTTTAGCAAATGTCCACGAAACAATATTCTATTTTTTAAGTCTTTTAAGAGATCAAATCACAATAAGCAAACAACTACTTTTTGAGTTGCATAATCCATAAGTGCTTTTCAATAAGGAACACGTGGATGAGACATAAATGACTTAAATGATGAATTATATAACTGATAGAACAACTTACTAATTAACTTCCTGTATTGACCTAGCTCATTATATGCTAATCTACTTTATTTGTTGATGCCTGCAATCCTTTGGGAAGAGGAGACTCTGCATCCTAAACCACTAACTCCAACCACCACCAAGATGTCTTGAACAAGTTTATAGTGGCTTTAAAAAACATACCTTAAAGAACTTTAACAGTCTCAATTCCTAAAAGAGACTTGGTATAACTCAAGTCTTTGACTTCTAATCTAAAGTTATTATGACTTACTTAATTGCACCTTCCAATAATCATCACATCTTTTACAATTTAGGTTCTAGTAAACAAGCAATTATCATTCTTTAATTGAATATATAAATTTCAAGAAAAAAATAAAAATTTGGTAAACTTTAAATTCTATTATTGGTATGACCCTTTCAAAAGACAAACATGGATTGTGTTGGCCTTTCCATACACTTCAAGTAGCAACGTATATATCTCTTCTAAAAAATCATGAAGGAAGACATTATTAAAGTCAAGCTATCAAATAGACCACTATTTTGTTGTAGAAGAGGAAGAAACATAATTTTCATGTTTGAAATCACAAGCAAAGATAAATTAGGTAGTGCAATACAATAAAAAAACCACATTTTCATGAAATACAAGATCTGTATTGATAAAAAATTTATTATCATGTGAATCATACAACTTATATCCCTTTTGAATCCTTGGGTAACATAAAAATACATCATATAGATTGAGCCTTAAATTTGTCTTTGTAAGGTAAAATATTAGTAGCAAAGCAAAGACATCTAAACACTTTTAAATGGTCGTATGTAGGTAATTATCCTATTAATATCTCAAAAAGGGTTTTCCAAGATAACCTTTCTAAGGGAATCATGTTCAAAATGTAATTAATAGTAAGAATACACATAAACTAGAAAGTCTTTCGTACTTTTAATTCAAACAATAAAGGTCTAATAACTTTGAGCAAAGTCTTAAGTTTCTTTTCTACTTTACCATTATAATATGATGTATATACATAGGTTCTTTGATAAAGAATGCCTTTACCTCTAAAAAACATACTATAATATGTCTACATGAACTAACTTAAAACAATTATGAGAACTTATATGGCTATCTTAAAAAACATATCTAATTTGCTTAACCAAAGGACAAACATGAAAAAAGTAAATTTCTTTTAAGCTTCCTTCAAGGAAATGGATATGATGCAGTCTATCAAAAGATGATTATCCTAACCTAGAATGCCATAAACCAGAATTTACATTTAAATTGATCTATCCGAGACTGTAGACCACTCATTTTATTTATTTTATTTTCTTAACTTTGTGTATATGTAGGTATATACTAGAATAAAGAGTATTGTTTGCATGGAAATTATTAAGAATATCATATATAAAATGTTGAGAAAAACTTATCACATTCAACCTATATAACCCCTCTTGTTCCTACCTAATAGCTAAGACTCATCTATTTCAAAATCCTAAAATAAGCAAATATTTGAACAAAATATTAGTGTTAGATTTTAATCATTTAGCAACTTACTAACTAAAAGCAAGTTAAACTTAAAGATGGAACAAATAAAACATCTTTTAATATAATTTTTGAAATAAAGTCTATGTTTTCAACTTGTTTAAGTTTATAAGAGGTATCATCAAGAAGGGAAATAATCAAAGGGTTTAGGAAGCAAATGCAATTTGTGAAAAATGGCTGAATCTAGACATATAATCGTTGCCCTTATGTGTACAACTTATGAACATATCCTTACATTGTTAGCACAACAAATACTAGGACTTAGTTTACTAGCAAAATAAATGTCCCTCTCTCTATTATTTTGATATTGTACATGTATTTCTCTCTTTATTTTCAACATTTTCATAATATCCTCCTTTTTATCATTCAATTCATAAAATCTATTGTCTTCTATCTTTTCACATGTATTAAAAGGTGTTTCCATTTCTTCTTCACATGTAATCACCTTTGTTGTTAGCTTTTGTTGCCCTTGTGCTTTTGTCTTACTTTGATGTCACTATTCAGGGTACCCTATTATTTTAAAGTAGTTTTCTTTTATGTGCCCATCTTGATGATAATGATCATAATGACCTTTATCCCTTTTATTTTTATTTTTCTTAAAATTTGTTTTACCACCTTGATTTTGTAGCTTCGAGGCAACTGTTGTTCCATTACTGAATTTGACAAAACTCTGACTAACCTCTTTTTGTGATTCAATCCTCATTACCATTGAATATGCTTTACTCACCGCAGGCAATGGTTCTTGCAATGACAGTTGACTTCTAACTTGCTCATAACCTCCTTAGAATTCTATCAAAAATTTTATTAGCCATGTTCTATGTACCATATCCTCCATTTGCTTCTTAGAATCACAATTAAAATAAGTTATTGGATCGAAAGCAATCAATTCATCCCAACTAATACACTATCATTATCACAAATTTTCTTAATATTTTAAAAATTAAAATATTGAATCCTACAAAAATTAAGGTTTAATAAAGTTGTAAAAAAGGAAAGAAGAAAAGTGTGAATACTATTTTAATTTCGATACCAAGTGCCCTTTTCTTATTCCTTGCTACAAGTCAACAAATAGTCAATATGAAGTTTATAAAGGAAGATTAGACGAAGAAAGATATAAGATGCACATTAAGAGATAATATTATCTGAAGAGTGTAGAATTCTTTTCTTTAGAGATTTGACTATGGAAATTCATACTTTAATACTTATTTATCATTTGTAGAGATGAAAAATAAGCCCGACCAAGTTTTTCTAAAAAAATCAGGCCTTCCCTTAAGTTGGAATTTGTGAAGAATTTGATAACACCAACTTCAAACATTGATCATGATGTATTTGACTATATAAGACTTCATCACAAAGATAAGAACCTATGTTCTAATATTCGGTTTTAGCAAATGTCCACGAAATAATATTCTATTTCTTAGTCTCTTAAGAGTAATCACAATAATCAAAAAACTACTTTTGAGTTGCACAACAAATAGCGTAATCCATAAGTGCTTTCCAATAAGGAACACATGGTTGAGACGTAAATGACTTATATGATGAATTATATAACTCGCATATGATAGAACAACTTACTAATTAACTTCCTGTATTGCTCTAGCTCATTATATGCAAATCAATGTTTTTTGTTGATATCTGCAATCCTTTAGGAAGAAGAAACTCTACATCCTTTAAACCATTAACTCCAACCACCACCAAGATGTCTTGAACAAGTTTATGGTGACTTAAAAAAAAATACCTTAAACAACTGAAGTCCTAGAAAATACTTGGTCTAACTTATGTCTTTGACTTAATCTAAAGTTATCATGACTTACTTAATTGCACCTTCACTGGTTCCAATAATCACATCATCAATATAAATCAGTTTAGCCAAAAATTCAGGTTCTAGTAAACAAGCAATTATCATTCTTTGACTAAATGAATTCTAAGAAAAATAAAAATTTGATAAACTTTAAATTATGTTATCGATATAACCTTTTTCAAAAGACACATCGTTTGTATTGGCCTTTCCATACACTTCAGGTAGCAAAATATACACTTCTTCTGAAAAATCATGAAGGAAGACATTATTAAAGTCAAGCTATCATGGCCACTATTTTGTCGTAGAAGAGAAAGAAACAATTGAAATTTTCATGTTTGGAATCATAAGCAAAGATAAATTATAATTTTATTGTTATGCAATATAATCAAAAGAAAATACATTTTCATGAAATACAAGATCTCTATTGATAAAAAATATTATTCTATGAATCATACAACTTATATCCCTTTTGAATCCTTGGGTAACATAAAAACGCACCTTAAAGACCAAGCCTTAAATTTGTCTTTGTAAGGTAAAAATTAGTAGCAAAACAAAGACATTATCCTATTAATATCTCAAAAAGGGTTTTCCAATTATAATCTTTCTAAAGGAATCATGTTCAAAATGTAATTAGCAATAAGAATACACTCAAACTAGAAAAGCCTTTCGTATTTTTAGTTTAAACATTAAAGTTCTAATAACTTTGAGCAAATTTTTCTGTTTCTTTTTTACTTTACCATTATGATATGGTGTATATACATAGGTTATTTGATGAAGAATGCCTTTACCTCTAAAAAACTTACTATAATGTGTCTACATGAACTAAGTCAAAACGATTATGATAACTTATATGGCTATCTTTAAAAACATGGCTAATTTGCTTAACCAAAGGATAAACATGACAAAAGTAAATTTCTTTTAAATAAGCTTCCTTCAAGGAAATGTGTTTGATGCAATCTATCAAAAGATGTTTGTCCTAACCTAGGAAGCCATAAACCGGAATTTACATTTAAATTGATCTATTTGAGACTGTAGATCACTCATTTATTATATTTTATTTTCTCAACTTTGTTTATATGTAGGTATATATTAGAATAAAGAGTATTGTTTACTTGGAAATTATTGAGAACATCAGATATAAAATGTTGAGAAAAACTTATAACATTTAACCTGTACAACCCCTATTTTTCCTACTTAATAGCTAAGACTCTTCTATTCAAAATCCTAAAATAATCAAAGATTAGAACAAAAGATTATGGTTAGATTTTAGTCATTTAGCAACTTACTAACTGAAAGTAATTTAAACTTGAAGATGGAACAAATAAAACATCTTTTAATATAATTTTTGGCATAAAGTCTATGTTTCCAACTTGTTTAAGTTTACTAGAGGTGCTATCAGGAAGAAAATAGTCAAGGGCTTAGGAAACAAATGTAATTTGTAAAAAATGGTTGAATCTAGACATATAATCGGTGGCGTGATGTCTATAACTTATGAACCTATCCTTTTTTTTGGGGAAATGAAAGATATATTGCTATAGATGGAACTATTTACAACTTTACAAAAGAGTTCTAAGATAATCACTTTATTATTCTAATGGAAGACTAGAGCTAAAGGAGATGTTGACAAAAGACTAGAAGAATAATTAAGAAGCATTAAATATTAAAGTTTCCAAGAATGCTTGACATCTGTGGTGAGTAGCTTGTGAAACCTTGGCCAAAAGACATTCTCGATGATTGACAAGCTTGTCAGCTAGGATGTATTTCTCAGTTTTGGTTGCAGTGAATTTTCGGTTGTTGCGTTCCTTCCATATATTATAGATAGCCAGTGAAAAGGCAGTAAAGAAAAGAGTAACATTAGGAGCACCTTTCTTCGATTTGCTAATGACCCATGCCAATATAGGATCCCAATCATATCAGTCACAAGGCTACGACAGTAGGTGCAAAACACGACTCCAGATGGCTTTTAAATAACAGCATTGAAAAAATAAATGAGTTTGATCCTCGGGTGCCAAGTTGTGGATAACACATAAGTCAGTAGCTCTATTATTCCATTGATGCACAGTAAGGAGTCGATTTTTGAGAGCGAGCCAATTGATGAAGGCTGCTTTAGGACATATAATATTGTGCCATATAAGAGAGAACTACGGTACTACCATTGAACTAGGAGAAATGAGTCGGTAGCAAGATTATGAACCTATCTTTACATTGCTAGCACAACAAATATTAGAAGGACTCTCTGTTATTTTGATGTTGTATATGTATCTCTCTCTTTTCTTTCAACATTTTCACATTGTCCACCATTTATTCACAAAATCTATTGTCATCTATCTTTTCACATGTATTAAAACGTGTTTCCATTTCCTCTTCAAATTCAATCACCTTTGTTGCTAGCTTTTGTTGCCCTTGTGTCTTTGTCTTATTTTGCTGCCACTATTCAGGATACCCTCTCCAATTGAGGTAATTTTCTTTTATGTGCCCATCTTGATGATGATAATAATAATAACCTTTATTCCCTTTTATTTTTATTTTTCTTAAAATTCGTCTTGCCTCTTTGATTTTGTGCCTTCGTGACAAATGTTGTTCCATTACTTAATTCTACAAAACTCTGACTACCCATTTTTGTGATTCAATCCTCATTACCATTAAATATCTTTTACTTACTGAAGACAATGGTTCCTGCAATAGCAGTTGACTTCTAACTTAGCTCATAACCTCCATAAAACTCTATCAAAAAGGGTATTAGCCATGTTCTATATACCATATCCTCCATTTGCTTCTTAGAATCACAATTACAATAAGGTATTAGTTTAAAAGCAATCAATTTTGTTAGCTCAAGGGTTCTAAATTAATGGTTTTAATGATAATAATCAATAATATTTAGTTACATTTCAAAATTCAAATTTATTTAACTGAATTATCTCATTTATCCAAAAAGATAACAATATAAAAGAGGTTATATAACTTAGTTATCTATTTAAATAAAAAAGTTTAACAATTCCTATTTTACAAGAACCGACCTAACAAACTCAATCAAATAGTCAGAAACGATTCCTCAAAATCTGGAATGGATAATCCCTATTATTTCTGTATAAACTTAGGAACCTGTTATCCATCTGATTCGATAGTTGGCCTCGAGACACAATCAAAAGATTATCCAAACAACTAGATAGTTGAAGATACTATCAAAGATATTAAGAAAGACATCTTAACATATTCAAAGTCAATTCAACCAGTTAGTTCATTATAAAATTGAAGCAACAACTAGTTTAAAAAAACTCCTATTTAAGGAAGAGTTATTGCATTATATTCCTGCCAAATTTCATAAACATATCAATAACAGCTATACCTACTCTCGAAAGTCATATTTTTATCTACCGTTTATGCTTTAGAAATTGAAAAACACTCTATTGAGAGATATTATTCATTGTAGCTCATATTGAACAAATCCTACTTTCAATTGTTGAGAGCTCATAGAGGCTAGTCAAATATTACTATTATGAAAGGTTGAAGAACCTTATAAACAATGTACTTGTGAGCTTAGAGAGGCTCGTGAAATCACTACTTGGAGATTTCAATAAAATATTCAAGTGAAATACTTGAGAATTGGATGTAGACTTAGTTATAAGTTGAACTATTATAAATTAGTTGTGTCATTATTTCTCTTTTCTTAGCTTTTAAATTTTCACACTGTAGCTATTGTTATTTTCAAATTTCGAAAGACTACTTTCATTTTAAATTTTAACAGCCGCCTGTCGTTTGTACAAATTGATAATAACTTGCAAAATTTTCAAGTCACTCACAATTCACCCCCCTATTGCCCCTGTTTGCTTTATCAAATTCATTCCAAAGTTTCTTCAACTAAGTGTAATAAACTGATACACTATCATTATCTTGTGATACAGATCACAGGCCCGTTCCTCTCTCCAATTTGAAATACGTCAGTTTAATAATAATTAAATTATGCTATTATCATATACCATAATTTAAAATTGAAATCCTATTACATGAAAAAAATTATGAATATCTTAATATTCTAAAAATTGAAATGTTGAAACCTACAATAATTAAGGTTTAATAAAATTGTAAAAAAAGGAAAGAAGAAAAGTGTGAATACCAATTTAATTTCGATAACTCTTCTTCCCCCTTGCTATAAGTAGAGATGGCAATAAGGTCTGAGCTCGCCTCGAACCAACCCGAGGCTAATGAGCCAATCCCAGGTTCACTAAACCTGTGGCCTTATTTTTGAACCTAACAAATAATAGTAAAACGATGTAGTTTTTGTTTTGAAATTTTAATTTTAAAAATAATACTTTGGTAATTTGACTCTAGCTGAGTTAGGCCCAGACTCGAGCCTATTGCCTCGGGATCCCTCCAACAAGAGAACCCGGCCTGACCCATTATCATCCTTAGCTACAAGTCAACAAATAGTCAATACAAAGTTTATAGTATTCTTGTTTGTTTATTTGAAGAAAGATTAGAAGATAAAGGGTATAAGACACACATTAATGGATAATATCATTACGATGGCTGAAGAGTGTAGAGACCTTTTCTTTAAAGATTTGACAACGGCAATTCACAGTTCAATACTCTAGTTATCATTTGTATTAAGCACCAAACACAGAGTTTACCATACTCACTTTCTCTGCAAATTAAAAGTAAGAGGATGCTGATAGTGATATATTATACACAAAGAATGACCGTAGATGAGTAGTATCAGAAAACAACCTGGTTTGAGAGGAATTAATATACAAGTAGTGAGTAGTGATCATCCATAAGAATAATAATGCTCCTCATTACAACTTGTAAGGGACTTGATTGGTGTAAAAGGGGAGTGACCCACTTATAGCCTTGCCGCAGGTCGAGGATGATCCCACTCAGTGACAATGTGTTGACGAGTAATCTCCCTGAGTGAGCGGCAGCCGCTTAATGCCATTGTTAGTTCAAACTCTTCTCTAAGCATTTGGAGAACTTTCCTCACACCAGCTTCACCTTCAGCAGCGAGTGAGTACACAACTGGTCTTCCAATCTGAAATTCAGATACAGGATCACAGGGTATACGTGTTAGCTCTTATGCTTTGGATTCCACTAAACTAAAATTACAAAACAAAACACAAAGTCCAACTAACCACAAGCCAATGTACATTCTTCAAAGAAAATTTATTCAACTATGCTTTGAACTTAATCATTCCCACACACACACTCTTTCGGTAACTTCAAAAGAGTATATAATTTTTTTTCTTATAGTTGTCATTAGCTGATTGCAATATCTGTCTTCTTACAAATATTCCAGATGCTCCCAATGCCAGTGCCTTGAAGACATCAGTTCCGCGTCGAACTCCGCCATCGAGAAATACAGGAACTCTGCCTTGCACAGCTTTGACAACCTATCAAGTAGCAAAAATAGTATGGATCACATAAAATAATAAAATGTTTCAATAGGTAGTTACATTCAGCAGTTATATTCACACTGAGAGGAACAAATTCAAAGATGATTATGTTAAGTCTGGTAAATTGCAACAGAATTGTTGAAGGTACCATGACAATGCAAAGATATCGAACCTTTTGCAACACAACCACCATGAGAGCACAGAGTAGTCAGAAAAGAAGCACTCCTAAATGATTTTACCATGCCCGCTAATGGCGAAACAGGAAGTTAATTTTGGAAAATTTTGCAAGTTGATTACCTCTCAATGTTTATGACGACTTATATGTAAGACATAAACCCCAGACAATATGTAAACCTGAACCACAGGAATGCCACTAACCTCCTCTAAAGCCATGATAGTAGCAGGAACATAATCAAGCTGTCGAGCTCCGTGATTGGAGACAATGATTCCTGCAGCTCCATTGTGTACTGCAAGTCTTGCTGCACAAATATTTTTAAAAGGGACAGTTTTAGCAATGTTTGAAAAAAGGAAGACCAGGAGAATCTAGGATCATAAGAGAATGCAAATTTTCTTTCCATATCTCATTTAGTATAGTAGGGGCAAATTGGTTAGTTTGATTACCATCCTCAGCAGTGATTACACCCTTCACTAAAATTGGCAATGATGTAATTGTTTGAAGCCACTTAACATCCTGTCCATGCAGACAAAGCAGAACTTATCAAGAGATTTTTCCAATTTTCCTATTCTACAATTTGTGAAATGATAGATTAATGCAGGTCTCTTACCTTCCAGCTAAGTGACCGGTCAATTTGGCCAGCAACATAAGAAGCTAGTCCAGAGTCATCGCTCTGCAATGCCAATCCAATAATATCATGACGACCAGTAGCAATGGAAATATGCAGCTTTACTGTCACATACCTTCTCCATTTTGCCAAGGTCTAAGCCCTCAAAGTTCTTCAAAGTCAAAAATGGTGGGAGATTAAACCTGTAAACGAAGATATTGATGAATTACAAACTTTTAACTTGGAAATAAACTTGTTATGTTGTCATTTCTTTTCTGTTTTGTATTTAATTTGGTTCTACTCTAGAAATTAGTCAAGAATGCTTATCTAGATTTTCTTGAATGCCTTTTATCCTTTCTTTCACTTCTTACCTGTTCTTGATATCAGCTTCTCTCCGACCAAGTCTTGGAGTGTCCACAGTGAGGGCAATTGCCTTGAAACCAGCCCTCTCAGCTCTTCTCACAAGTTGGGCAACCACATTCCTGTCTTTGTACACCTGGATTGAAGATAAAGAAATATCAGTTCAAATCGTACACAATATAGAATGAAAAGGTACAAAAGCAATGTTCAATTAAATTTAGAGAAGTAAACTCTTTGGAATTCACTGGATAATCTAGGATAAGTAAAAAAAAAAAAAAGTAGTTAGTCATTACTTACGGTTGGATTACTGTGAGTAATGAGATAATGGACCATCAATACCACAGAGAACCAGTAACTAAAAAGAGATAGAGGTTACAAATTCTTCAACTTACATAGAGTTGGAAAAAACGAATTCCTGGCCCTGTTGAAGCAACCTCCTCAACACTGGAGGTGGCCCATGAAGATAGTGTCTGAAACATGACAGATGACATATAAACAAATTAACATAGACATTAAAGAGCTAATGGCAATTACTTTGAAACATCCAGCGCCAAGGAGGATCCTATTCAAAAAGAACTAGCAGGTACGACTGAAGATATGATCTTAAAATTACAAAAATCTAAAGAACCAAACCATGATTGTCCCAGCTGCTGAAGATGCCCTTGCTGTTGCATATTCTCCTGCATTTGAATAAGTTAATCCAGTCAGAGCCAGAAGAGGTTAAAAATGTCAGACAAACGTGTACTGCAACCACACTTTCTGCAAGCAGACAGGATATAGGTTCATAACAATACAAATATGCTTAATTATAGCAAGGAGTACCTTCAGGGTGAGCCATTTTCTGAAAGGCCGTTGGAGCAACCATGATGGGCATCGAAATCTTGAAACCCAAGACAGTTGTGCTCATATCAATCTTGCTTACATCAATAAGAATACGGGGTCGAAACCTGTTTATAATCATAAACAGGTAAGAAAATGATTGAAGTACAGAACTATAGGGTGCTAACAAGCATCCTAACAACCACATCAGATTTAGTTCAATTAGGAAGTCTTGAGCTTACAGAATCCGAGAGAAAGCATTTCGATTCTCCTTAAGAGTCCACTGGTCCTCTGCACCTGAGGCGTAGTAATCAAAAACCATTTTAGGCAACTTCCGCCTTGCAATTTCCTCATACTCCATAACATTGGTGATTTCCATCTTTCCAAATTGAGCTTCTGTATCCTCGCACAATAATCTGAAAAGTTGTTAATATGAAGTTATGCTTGGATAAGAATATCCAATTAATCTCATCAAGAAACAAATGTTTGAATTTTTTGGGTTGAAAATGTTCATTGAGACTGCACAAACATGTTTTCATCCTTTTCCAGTGCTTCTTTATCTGATTTATTGAAAATTTACTTTTAGCTTTCAATAGGATTTACTTTAAGAACTAGTTCTTCTGGCTGGAAAGAAACATGAACAATTAAATTCCCTCACGTAATTTCTTATTTTTCTTGTGAAAACACAACATTGATCTTTCTATTTATTAGCAAGATTCAAGAAGACTCCGGCAGAGTAAGGATCTGGATTCTGAAACTTCTTTTGTTTCTAATCAAGATGGATGCAGAAAGCCTCATAGATCATGTTCGACTGAATTCATTCTGAAGAAACGTCGAAAGCATAGAAGCGTCCATGACGATCTTACAGGCATCATATGAACACAATATATCGCCAGCTTAAAATTTGTGAATTTAAGCAAACCCAACACTGTCACTCATTTAAACATTTATATGCAACAATAGCATAAAGAACTTCAGCATAAAAAATCAGAGATTCTGACAGATTATCCATTCAGTGAAATAATGAACGCTTATGAGAACAAAGAGCTGCAGTAGAACCAAGGAATTCAACCTCTTTTCTAACACATGGCATGAAGATACAGAAGCTGATAATGGTGTAATGAAGGATGTACGTCAAATAACCCATGTCCAAAAGTCAGAAGTAGGGGAAAGAACAAACCTTTATCTACTAAACCACCAGGAGAGCTTGTGAGAAGGTAAGATGAATATCAGATAGCCGGAGAATGAAAACAGAGAGAGAGAGAGAGAGAGAGCTAACAAGCTCACAAGTAAGGCTAAGACATGCACAAATATGGCAATGAGAGGCTGCATAGTGAAGACAAAGAGGACAGGGCTATAAAGTGGATTGGATTTTCAAGGTGGGAAATTTTGGCCAAATCAGTTTCAATGAGATTAAAAAACTTGTGTGGAGAGCATCTCTCAACTATTATCACAACCCAACTCAAAGCTCATCCCCATGTTTGCTAATCAATCTTCTTTTGTTTTCCATTTTTTTAAAATTATTTTCTCTGTTTATCCTTGCCACCTGGAGAAATTAAAACTTCAGAGAGTATTTGAGAGTGACTTCTCAAGACGTTATTATTAATAGTAGAGAACTAGCACAGCACAACATATTAATCAATGTAACAATAAAACGTGATAACTTGTTGATGGACAAATTTCTAGTTGAGCTGAAAAAGCATAGTTAAAAATTCCCAAGAATCAATCTCATACCCATTAAACTTCAATCAACTGAAATATTAGCCAAAAGAACTAAAAGGGCATAACAAAATTATTGAAAACCTGATAATGTCAAAGCAAGAGATGGAAAACAAAGATATTACAATGAAAAGATGTATAGAAAATTTTGTACGAGCCTTTATCCTCTGGCTTACAATCTAAGGCTGTGAACAGAGGAAATTTCAAGCTTTTGTCCCTGATGATGCCCATTTAACCCGTGAAATTTAACGACTGAAAACATAAAGGTGGCATTTTGGAACATATGAGTTACCACTTTATCTTCGTAAAGTTTCCTTTCATAAAATGCGTTTTTAACTCTCACTCTGTTATCAGCTGGAAACATGCAAAGTTGATGGTTTTGTATTCTCTGCGTGGTGTCTCCTCAGTCTTTTCACTCCAGAGGACCACTTTGTCTCTTTCTCTTCTTTAGATTCTGAGAGTTGTTGGAGAGAAATCCTTACTCTTTCTTAGTTGGTGGCTTCTATGATTTACTTTGCACAATCCCATAACAGAGCTGCCTTCTTTTCACTCTGTTATTGCCCTTCAAATTGATGAAGTTCAGGAAGAAGAAGAAGATGGAGTGGTTAAATCTTTTCCATGTCATAATAAACACCATGAATTTGTTTTCTTTCTTCTCAGTTTTTCTTTGTTGAATAGAATGGTTCCTGAACTTGAATGTCGTTACATTGCTGAATCTATTTGTAAACTCAGTTGTGCATCTTTCCTGTCTTTGATCAGCTCTAGAGAGAAATAATTTAAGTTCAGCTTTCTTTATCAGAAGAGCATTGCTGGGTGGTTCTGGTAAAACTTATTTATTTATTTGTTCTTCATCAAATTGGCTTTATTGCAACAAGTCGTATGCTTACATGTTTAGGGGCTATGAGAACACTCCAACAGCAGCTGTAACTCCTCAATGTACAGACTTCAGATAGTTCATATTCCCTTGAATCCGTTCATCAACAACTACAAAAATTAATTCCAAGGCCATTTGCCTTTCAATCCACAGTTGATGAGAAATAATCATTAAGTGACAAATTATAAGAACTTTTTTTTGTTGAAGAGAATAAAAATAAATTAATAAAAGAAAGGTTCAATACAAAAGAGGTTAAAAGAGGCACTCAAAATATATAAAAGAAAAACAAATAAATTACAGGCGGCCCTCAAATTTAAAAAACAAAACAAAACTAAGTGAGAAGTTTCCAGATATGTCGCCGAAGATCGGGTATCTGAAAACGAGACTCGAGCAAAACATCCCCAATAGGTAGCAAAAACCACACCTTCCAGGTTATGGGAGGCTACCTTTGTCTCTAACCCAGTGTATGGTTATTGTCCTCAAGGGTGAGGACAGTGGACAAGGACGCAAAAGTCCTGTCCAAAACCATGTTTGCTTGCTGTCTGCGAAGATTTCTGTCCTGTCCACAATGGTCAAGGACAGAAATATCTGTCCAAGATAAAACTGCGGTACAGAGTTGAATTGTCCGTCGGACAAGAAAGTGAAAAGTCGATGCTATCCTCCTTTTAACGTCTCCCACGAACACAAAACAACTGACAAAAGTGAACAACCCATTGAACATCTGGACAGGACCTTCTTCGTGCGGCTTCATCTCCACTGCTAACACGGTATGATGTTTCTTTTCTTGTACATTCTTCTCTTCTGTACATTGTGTACCGATCTTTGGTGGTTGAGTCTGTGTTTTTGGTAGTGGGTCTGAGATCTTTGTCCTTCTGTGTTGCTGCTATGGTTAAAGTTTCGACATTGTTTCCAGATTTTGGTTGGGATTTCTGCGTACTTACCTCGATCGGCCACATTTTGCTGAAAGTTTGTGTCTTCCTCAGTGGATCGCGTCTTGTAAGTTCTGGCGCTCTCTCTCTCTCTCTCTCTCTCTCTCTATCGATATGCTTTTCGTTCTTATCTGAAAGGTCATGTTTTAGATCTGTAGGTCATGATTTGTCTGAGATCTGTTAGGTTGAGATGTTTCATTTTAAAATAAATGAATGCATCTTTGTTACGGTAGATGAGCTTTGAAGATTTTTAAATATGTCGTCCTCTTCTCTGGTTTGACAGAAACAGAGCTAACCAACCATGACTACTGCCAATTAATTTAGTTATTATATTCTATCCAACTTTTAGTAAATGGTGTTGTTTCAGAGTCTAGTTTTTGTTTGATGGAATGCTTTTCTTAACATGAAATATGAAAATGAATGCATCGCCAGATTAATATCTGTATATGTTGGGGTAATCATCGAAATGGTAAACTTTCATCTCTTCTACTTTTTTAATGCGATGGTGTTCTTCTGTTCTGAAATCATCGGTGTTGCTACTTTAGCCTCCTTACTCATCTTGTTCCACCAGTTTCACATATCCTAGATCCGGTTTTCCGGCTTTATGACTTACCATTTATAGTAACACTTTTCCAACTTATTCTCTTCTTTTTTCTTTGTTCTCTGCAAGTTGTATTTACTCCTCTACTGTCTTGGTGTGGTTGGAGCAGCAGAGTCTTTTGGAAAACTTTCCCAATTGTTGTAAACTCTTCTGCTTTCTTTCCCCTTCTCATCAATTACAATCAGTTTGAACTTCTGATAATGGAGATTCAATTTCAGCATCATCACGTCTTGACCTTTTGTGAGAATTTCTCCCATATTATGTTCAAGTTTTTCAAACGAGCTGAGAGAGAATGAGTGCTGTGTCTGCTCTGAAATCGTGGATGATGGTCCTGCATATGTCTGTGAAATTTGTGATGACATTTGGGTTCACAAATTCTGTGCTTCTTTACCTCGTGAGATACGAGCTCATCCCCTACACTTGCAACAGGATCATTCTCTAACCCTTCAAACTAGAAGACAATTCCATTTAAACTTGGAGAAATATATTTGTGAAGGTTGCAGGGATATCATAAGAATTTCTAACTATTATGAATGCTCAGAGTGCGGGTTGAAGCTGGGTTTAAAATGTGCTCTTCCACCAGATAACGTTGACCTCCAACAAATCACAGCCTCACTTTCTCCAGATACAAAACCTCAGATTTCCCATCACAGGCATCCTCATACGCTCTTCCTTTTCAATTCCAGATCCAGAAACAAATGGACTTCGTCTTCTTATTTTTGCAGGCTATGTGAAAGGGAAATAGCCGATCTGTAAATTTTGCACTTTGATTTTCTAGTTTAACATTAACCTGTAAATCTTTGGGTTGATTTTCCTTTTTCTGAACTTAAAGATCTATATGAGGAACTCTGCTGAAATTTGTTAAAAGTTTTGTAATGGTGGGCTTATCATTGCATTCATTAGCATTTGTTGAGAAAGTACATAGTGAAAAAAAATACAAGAAAGAATATAAGAATATAAATTTTATTAGCAAAGTTCAATTAAATAGGTATGTCTATATCTTCCGGAGTCACCATTGATTAATTTACTATTGAATAATTATGATGATAGTTACATCAATTTAAATTTAGAACAATATATTTATATACAACAGCATCATCTCTATAAAAACCTTGCTATGATGTGAGATCCGAAGATGTTCAAAACAATATATTTATATGTAATTTTTTATTTAGAATATTTTTATTTAAATAGTTACTTTATCATGTCTAACCTAATTTAATCATGATTTTAGTGGGTTTAGAGTTCTAGAATTTTAAATTTGCTAAAAAATGTGTTTTAAGATAAAATTTAACTGTTATTATAGCCACATTCTGGGACATTGTTGTATCTTCTGTTTCAGGTTATAGATCTCATTGTCTTTCTCCAGAATATGATACGATATCTAGCATAGTCATTTCCTTAGATTGTGGATCCTCCGACTTCTATGTGCATTACAATATGACCTAAGCCACGATTGTATCCTAAATTGTAGATTCCATTTATCTTGTTTATGCATAAAACAATTTATGACATGATCGTATTCTAAATCATGTATACTTTTAAAATACTTCCGTCAAACCAATTAATGTACACTGATGAGATCATCCTTTGTTTTTGGCCACTTTCTTCTTTTACATGCACGGTATTTGCAAGATGTCCACACAATATT